>OFHS01000009.1:0-17579 GCA_900245855.1 Calvadosia cruxmelitensis | reverse complement strand
CTTACTTAGAGTACATATAAAATGTATCGTTCCTATCCTTGATTAAACAGCCTTGCAATCGTAAGTAATGGCATTTTTGTTAATTTCCTTTGGTTCGAAACCTAAATAATTTGATAAAATTCATTACAATTTAATATTGCAGTGCAATTACAACTGTCTTAAATGATTACCCAAGGGGTCCAAGGAAAACGTTTTTGCTTTAAAATTTGCTGCTTATGTCATTAAAAGGTCGATCGCACATTATATTTACAAAATGACAGACTTACATCAAATGGACTCATAGGTATTGAATAATCATTCAATCTGTTGCTAATTATAACGTGGAATTCCGTTAATATCTTCGCAGTTAATATCACGACCCGCTTTATATCATCTTACTTTGAAAACCAATCACTGTCAGAATCAACTATTTCAACAAGCTTAGTATTATCAATTTATGACGCCCTTGGATAACAAATCATAGAAATTGAGAAACCATCCCATCATAGAAGCATTACTTATAAATTTAGCTGAAGATATTACATGAAAGTGTATTTTTAAAGCCCTATTTCATATACAGTAGCTGTCAATTAAATTTTATAAACATTTAATGCATAATAAGACTAAAAACTAAGTAAGCTATTGCCTGACATCAATAAAAAATTACCAATCACCAACGAGTGTAAATGTCACAACGATAATAAACAAATTCGCCATGGATTGCATCTCATATGGCCTTCCACATCTCATTCTAAAGCTACATGACAGTCATTAGAACGAGTATAGGCCTACAACACGTAGGCTGGTCCAGAAGACATACTCCGGACATCTGAGGCCATATTCATGAACCAGGACTAAAGCGTAGTCCGGGACTAAATCTCAAGTCTCATATACAGACTTAAACAATTTAGTAGTCCAGACTAGAAGTTTAGTCTCGGACTACGCTTTAGTCTGAACCATGAATAAGGCTCCAGGGGCCCTGCCGACCTCCCTTATCTCCCGTATCAGTGCCGACGCGTACCCCAAATACGATAGCTCTGACGTTGGGTTGTCTGCCACATATCAGCTCTTGAAATGGAATCCGACGAATGGTAACTGAAAAGAAATGCACACCAGACTGTAGAGTATTAAATCCATTCCACGTTCATTTTACCCAGACCATATCACAGACAGAGAATCGAAATGACAAAGCGTTGGTGCAGAAAACGACATGATACTGTAGTCAGAACGCTCAATTTGCTAGCAATTCTAGATTACTAACAGAAACAAAGAACAAATCATCGGCATACTGCATGTATCAAATAATGCGCCATTATAGAGCATGTAACCTGTTGACATGTCTTTCTTCTTTCCAATGTTCCCGTCAAACAAACCAACTGTGGCATTGGCGAATTTTATACACGACACGCTTCCACCAGCGTCACCAAGAAGAAGACAGCTCTCGTTGAGATTTCTAGGGTTGTACCTGTAAAAAATAATCATATGAAAGATATGCACAACGAAGCTGTAAACAAATACATCAGAGAATCAGTAGAAGCAAGGTTGGATGAATGAACAAAATAATAATAATCAAAGCAAACATGAATGGAAAATCAATTTTGTAAAGAATGGCTCAAGGATAGATACTCACACCGGATATTTAATTCTATTGTAGATGTGCATATCATCATAATGATCATCATTATCGTATTTATTTAGGGAGGCTATCCTGATGAACTTTCGCTTGTCTCTCTCAGGGCCCTCCATATAATTAAAATTAAGATCGCAAAATGTTTTGCAAAACACTTGCATAATTATAAAATTAATCAATGAAAATCGCTATTAAAAAGGAAAATATTGCTATAAAAGTACATAAAATGGATAACAATTAATTTTAGTCATAATAATATTATGAATGTTATAGACATATTATGTCAGCAGAGAGATGGTTGCTACGTCGCTACGTTTCTTACCAGTAGTCCATACACAGCACACAGTGATCTAGTCCGGCCAATACAAATTGCTTTTCAAAGTTGGTTGCCGACACGTCATAGAATCCTGCATAATGTAAAATTTCAAATAAGAGATAGCAGCAAAGCAAATTTCTCAATTAATTACTACCTTCCTAGAAATTATTCTGTAAAACTCTTGAAGGGCTGAAGAAGACACTGCTGGATTCATCAACAAGCTTAAATTGCTCCTAAAATTGCCAGTTTTCCAATAGTAGTTTATTGCTGTATTGAGACTGTTTTTAAAAGACTAGATCATTCTTTTATTTCAAATATAGTTACTTACATCGTTAAAACAAAACTCTGAAGAAGGAAAGATTAAAAACTGAATAACAGTGAATATAAATATAAATAACAACTTATAAGTTTAAAATCTCGTCAAAATTACTAGAATTACCAAAGTGCATAAAATACTCACTGCGTTTCCTCGTTCTATAATTATACTAAGTTTTTGCTTCAAGAAGCAGGAGACTTTGGGTTCTCCCGTTGGGATTTACTTCAAATTTTTGAAACCTTTGTTTTTAATGCCAATGAACGTAAGGTTAATTTAATAAATAGAAATTTGCTACTATTCGTGAGGATGCGATGACTAAAATAGAAGAGACATTTTAGAGAGTTTTGTTAGAGATCACACATATATTTTATTGAATGCATATGTAGCAACGCTCTTATGTTTTGTGGAAAAAAGTTTGGCCTTATGACTTCATTCCATTAAAACAACTATAACAAATCAAAACANAATGAAAAATACTACTTGTTAGAAAAATACATTACTTACTGAAATACATTTACGTCAAGAGCAGAGACAACGCGAGATCAACAGACAGATTCATAACCAACGTTCCTCTCACACTCCAGATTCCAACAACCCAGAGCACAGATTACACAGAAGCAATACTACAGCAGTTGACATAAATTACGCATAATTAAGATATAGGATTACGACACAAAACTACTAAACTATAACTTAATGTTTTATGAATTCTTAGATGTGTCGCAAAAGGGTTGTGGATGCTGCAAGACCTTGCTCGTTTGAAAGCTGGATGCATCTTATTCCTCTTTGTTCTTCACGAGGAAGAATACAAGAGAAACTATACAAAAACAAAATCGCTTGCAAGAGCTTGCTGCTTTTGCATGTAAGCATTTTGCATTTACTGAAAATTCAGCATAAAGTATGTCGAAGGAAGAGTGACAAATTCAGCATAACTAACGTCGAAGGAAGAGTGACAAATTTAACATAAGCAATCTACTGTTGGCAAATTACAAGATGGTCATAGTTTGCTCAGTGCTCTTTATGAATCTACTGCACTAAGATTTGAGAATATAATAAAGACTATGTGTAGATTAATTAAAATGAATAGATAATAACATTATCGTCATCGTATCACTCACCAACATCTCGCTCAGTTGTTGACACAGCAACTTTCTTCACATTGGCCAAACAGACAACGTCTGTCACCCACAGTGTCTTAGATTTGGTCGTATGGGAATTCATATCGGCAAGCTGAAAGTTATTAAAACAGTTCCAGTCTTAAAATACGATAGATCATCTATTTCTCCTTTGCGCCTGTGTGTTAATTAATATTGTGAGAAATGTGATGTGATCATACAATATGAAATCAGAATGTAAATTATTTTCATTGTATTTTAAGATATTAATTATCTATTGGTTACGTGTAAGTAATGTTGAAGTGAGTAACAATGAGGAAAATGCTATAAATTCAATAGATTTCTATTGTAGGGGTTTTTCTGTTTATTTAGACCGATCATTGTCAGCATGGGATTGGCGGGCAATTTTGTACCGACATTCGATGTCTACAATGTCAGCAAGTTACAGGAATTCGAATAGCTCACAAATGCTAGCCTCCATGTGAATGTAGCCTCGTTATAACGTCCATGTATATCTGCGCAACGATTTCCAGTTATAGAGGTGTACTTGTCATGTCGCAGTCCTCTTTAGCTTATGCCTGCTGAATATTAGGAGTCGATTGAATCTACTTAGATTCTTGTTATTTGTTCTATCCTCGTGGAGAACGTGGGATTATAACAGTCCGACCGTCACAGCTCTAATTTAGCTTTTCAAATAATGCTGACAAGTTTCAAGCATCAAATTGCATACTCGATTGTACATAACATATTCAAATGTTTAAAACAATTATTTTTATTTACATTATGGAAAACGACATGCTTACACAATAATGCACAGAAAGAATGTTTCTAGACAATATTTTTTTTCTTGTTTCAAGTATCAATTTTCTTTAAATAAGACTTGGGCGATAGAAGAACACTAGCAATCTTCNCATTCTTGGCTTAGTAATTTGTGGTCTACAGCTAGGACAAGTTATTTATTTACTAGATTTAAGAATAATATTCCTTGAAATGAGAAATTTTATTCTTAAAATGGAAACAGTACTTTTTGCAGTATACAGTACACGTGACAGGTTTTACCGCTACTGTTCTTTGAATGGTCAAATCAGTGCCCCAGAAAACGAGAACGCCATCTTTACTGCAAGAGACGTATCTCCCGTTGCCACTGTCGAGATCGTCGGTAAGACTGGCGTGTCTATGGCTCACGCCGAGACTTGGGAAGTACGTAAGTCTAGCAATCGTATCGTGATGAGGACTGAAATAGAAAGTATAAGAACCCTGTAAGATGCCATATTAATTTAAAGAACATAATAGGATAAAGTGGAAATTATCAATTTGTATGATATATAGCCACATTATTTGTGAACAGAGTCATTCCTTGGTGGAATGGACTGCCGGAGGCATCTGTGACAGCGACATCAATTCAAAAGTTCAAGCGAAGTTTAGCACTTATAGACCTTAAGTCAAAATGTCTTGTATACTAGTTAACTCGTGTATAGTCTGTCCTTTAATTTGCATTTTATGCTTTGGATTTATGTAAGTGGAAGTTATTCTTCCCATTATTTGCCAGTCAAAATTTTTGACAAATAAACATACATACATACATACATACATACATACATTGTTATATATGAAAGCAAGCACCAAACGCATATTGACTCTATGCTGCTGAATATGCTACTTTGGCAATTAATGATTTGCAAAATTGGCATTTTGAAACACGAAATCAATCATTGGAATGCTCAATTGAAATAAAGAAACTAAGTCAATTGAAAACAAAACAACCATTGAAATAAACGACATTACGAGAAATATTGAAGTTTGAATAATTATCTCTGGCTATTAGCAAATTAAGATCTAAAGTATTGACCGTTGACAGGAAGCGTACCTTGGCATTTCACGCGCCGGATCGGAAAACGGCAGCTGTAATTAAAACATATTACATATTTATATAGATAATAAGGCATGCAAATAAGGTTTATCATTTAGTTTACGATTATTTGTAGCTAAGTGGGTTGGTGACGTATTTTTCTAATTAGAGAAGTGTCTTTTGAGCTAAACAGCTAAATAGTATAACAAAAGTAATTCTGGTAAAAATGTCTAATACAATGTCATTAATTTCCAAAATATTGAAAACTATAGAATTACTCTAGAAATATTTACAATACTTACATTACTACTAAACTTATTTATTAAGAAATAATAAAAATATAGTATAACTAGTAATAGTATAACTATAGATTTAATCAGTTTCATATGTTTTATCTTCCTAAATTCCCTTCAAAATGACCTAGCAATCTCATGAAAGTTGGACATTTCTGTTTGAAGCTGGTCGATCGTGTATACTTTAGAGGAACAAGAACCTGAACAGAGTGTAGATGGCCACGCGGAGCAATTGGAAAGTAGTTTACACATCGATTCATTTGGCAGCTTTGCGAAGGCATCATATATTGTCGGAGGCTAAAGGGACTGTACTGTACAACTGATTACAGAATACGATGTAAATATAGTACTACGGAATGGTCTCAATTTCATGTTATCATCGTTTTAAATTAAACATAATTATACTTGTCACATGTTTAGCTACATGCTGTGTGCTTGAAGAGGTAGTCTTTGTTAAGCTCGGTTTAAATGCGTCTCATCCTTGTCTCGCTGCTTATTCAATTGTTGATCCCTTGGATTGATAGTGAATCTCAACATCTACTGTATGTTAACACCATGACTATTTGATGACTCTTAAAATTAATACGAATCCGTCCTTAATGAAGGAAGCTACTGACAGCTTGACCCTTAAGTTATGTGTAAATTTTTAATTTCTATTTCTTCAAAAACAAACAAAAGCAAATAAATAAGTACAGTATATATTTTGTAAATAGTTTACCGGTATCCACTTTGTTTAATGTGTATCAGCTAAAGTTCTTGTACGGAATCTGAATAAATAATGATGATGATGATGAATAATCTCTGACTCCAATTAATGTAGATGATGAGAATTTCGCAATCTTCGACAGGAGGCATTCTAAAGAGCGCGTCCTAATTTGACTTTCTTAGTTTAAATTACGGCAGCGACATTGAAGCGAAATGTAAAGTCACAAGAGAGCCAGAATCTAGATTTCTCATGGTATTACGTTTAGAATCATGACAAATGAAATAAGACGTACGTCAGACACGTCCCGACTCATGCTGTCTTTCTGTTGATTCTCTAAAAGCATGTAAGAGCAAAATTCTTCCTGAAAAATAAAAACGGAAAAGGAAAATATGTTTAATTTAATCACTAGATTTTTCTTAGCAATAGCCTAATTGTCGTGGCTATGTAGCACAGCATTACTTGCAGACTACCATGTCTTGTGATAAAAATTTCTCCTTCGCGTGAGGAACATTGTCATTCGCTCTCGCTAGCTTAAAATTAACACAATTTGAACTTATCTCTTCTTATCTATGTGATCAATCAACAGTACTTCACAGTTGGTGGAGAGAACTCAGATTATTATACTGTGTACCGAGTGTGCTTGAGAAGTGTGAATGGGAGACTGGAGGGCGGAGGAAAGTGATAAACTCTGATGCGGGAAATGATAAATCCACCTCCCTACCAGCGAGAGCACTTCCATTTAAATTAGACGGGGATGTGTCATTGTATATCAGATTAAATTCTTCAGAATTCTCTGCAGACATAAACCATACCCCTAAATTTCCTGATAAGTTCAAATCTATGATCCAAGTTTCCAGAGCTACAGAAAGTATACGCCAATTTATCACACATTGCTCTCATCATCTTGAGTCGCAGAGGTCTTCAATACTCACCCAGTCAACTGTGCCATCACAGTTTGTGTCTACTTTCATGAAAAGAATACTCAATTGATTGTCATCGAGCTAAAAACAAGAAAAAAGTTTGAATTTAAAAACAATGGAAAACTGTAGTTTACCAAATACGTATGCGACAGTAATTTTGTTCCTTCGGATGTGCAACTAGTCGCACCAAGTGCTAGAATACGAAAGTATTAATTTGTATGTGAAGAATCATAAAATATGTTCTCGAGCATCACAGGACGAAGGCCCTCGATGCAGAAATATTATTGATGCTGGTCGGAGACATTTCAGCGTGCATCATCATCCCAAATGGTCTTTCAACAGATATTAGGAAAACGAAGAACGCTAAAATAATAATCACTGTCTCATTTGATGGAGATTCCATTAAACTTCTGCATCTATCTACCCTTTCAAATGCAATAGGTTCTAATTGGGCAATGTTTCAAAATTGCATATTGCCTGCGGATAGGGCGTTGATTGGCAGCATAGAATAGTTGTTTTAGTTCATACACACACGAAATAATTTATGTAACTGTTATAATTTAAGAACTCGGCTAGAAAGTTAGACTGGGATTTAAACTGCAAGACCCACTCCGTCCTGCATCGATCCGAATGCCATTCTCATTGCTCTTCCAAACTCTTCAATATCCAATCCACCACCACCATCTTCGTCTGCTTCCTAAAGGACAAAGAAAACCAAAAATCGAAACAGGTCGGCATGATCATGAAGGTTGAAGATAGACCTTGTTTCATAGAAGTACATACTAAAATAAATATAATTATATTTTGTACAAACATGTGAGCACAAATTGTACTGCACAACTGTCAACGGGATGCATTCTGGATTTCTGCTTGACATAATTATACATCTTCTCAGTTGTGTCCCCTTAACAATGTTGTTGTGGCTGTAAATGTATTGTTCATCAAAGTTGTTTTCGCTGCAGCGTGTCGGCGTAGAGTTGTCTTGTTTGGTGGTGAGATTTATAGAATTGTGACGGGCTATGTTTCTCCGACAGGGGTCTACTGCCCCTCCAAGCCCACCCTTGGCGCCATCCCTGCTCTTTCCTCTCGCATATCAAGTCGCCATAAGACCTTAACAATCAGCTGACCTTTTACGAAGCTGTACAGTGAATTTAATTACGATAGCTAGCTACCACAGAAATTAATCACGCAAACATTAAACCAGTCGAATACAAACGTTGAGAATGTCGATCATCACCTCGAATATTTTCTGAAGAAGTTCCAGATTTTCATTGTTCATTTGATCTTCAAGTCTTGCTTTGCCTTGATACTCACTGCTTGAACTGTCAACATCCTATTTGAAATCAAATCAAATTCACTTTAGGACTCAAGGCGTCATTTCCTATTCACTATTCAAGCGCATTCAAATCGTATTCTGATTGGGCAGGCTTCAGTGGTTTTCAGGGGATAATTATGAACATTCAACATTGTATATAACCAAGAACCGTTCAACATTATATACTTCACAGAAATGAATGTGGCTGAAAGCACTCAGAAAACAAGCCTTAATCCAGTTACCTGCATGAAAACGATGAATTAACCTTCAAATAAATCCCATAATGCATCTGGATTGCGCCCAATAGAGTTGACCTGATAGAGTAGTTTCAGCAAGGACGACGATTATCCGGGTTCTTAAAACTACAACTTTCTTTGATGCTCCATTCCTTGTTGCTTGCGTATACTGTAAACTTGGATTTATCTACATCAAGCAATGTGACAAGCCATCTGCTTCTTACAATAATATGACATTTTCCCAAACCACAATCAAGGATTGCCCTAAATTAGCTGTTGAATCTTTAGCCAGGAAGATAATCATTCATGCCAATTAGAAGTGCAATAATAATTATTATAATCCTTCCTGTATTACTGTATGATAATTATTTATGTAAATACAACAAAGCATCCCTGAGATCTCTGGTCATCCAAGGGCAAGATGGAGACAAAAATTAAATTTGAAAACTCTCTTATTGAGCAAATGACACATTTACAAAACAATTCGCAACCTTAGTATAATCCGCATTTACTTTAAATTAATGTTGACTTTGTATCTTGTCAACAACTCTACATATACAAATCAATAAACTACTTGATTTGTTAATACTAAATTTAGAAATCGATCAGATGGCCTCATCAGATTTTTCGAATCAAGAGCATATTTTTCGACAGCATAAAAAGAAACGTCTTAAATGGCTACGTAAAATATAATTAGAAAAATGAAACATTTCTCCTATAACTTGAAATATAAATAAAACGAACAAATCCGAAAGTATCACTATTACAATTTTCTTATAACAAGCAAATAATTCAATATTCCCATTTTATAATTAAAGAGATTTTATGCCGAACATAAAGTTTTATTCGATTCTGCAATGAAAAACTATAGAGGCAGGCGAATGACGTAATATTATCATACCACCGCTCCTTTCCTGTGATGCGAATTTGTTTGCTGCAGTTTGTCCGTTGAAGTATTTGAGACGGAACACTGTTCGAGGGAAGAAGCAGGCGAACCAGCGGAAGTCGAAGGGGAATCCATTGGAGAAAATGCGTTCTTCTCCGTTCAGCTATGCGTATTGTCAAATACGTCGAGCTGCTTCTTGTGAACTTGCGCCGCAAATGATTATGACGTCACAATCATAGTCCTATCGCATTAATTATTGCCGCATAATAATTTACGTCACGTTGCAAGAGGATTACAGCTTGTAGAAGTAATATGAAGGTGTTATTTATACGGTATCGTATCTAATAGACAACGTTTTTGTCCTCAGATGCATGTTTCGAACTATTGAGCAGGAATGGTGCTAGGAGCTTGCTGCTACATGGCCAAACCTGATGCTACATATTGCAAATGCTTTTGCATCCTTTAGTCATTGACCAGCCTGTACACTATCAGCAGAATGCGTTATAATTATAATGGTTTATTTCTTATAATTAAGCGCCTTTTATAGCAACAGATCAAAAGCGCTTTACAATGGATAAAATGACAACTAACGAGCAAGCTTCGAACCCTAATGTACAAGGAGCTAATTACAACCGGAATGCAAAAAAGTTTAAAATAATTAAATTATGTTAAATTATGTTCTTCCACACACTCCACTCATTCCAAGTAATTATAGCTACTACAGAATGTTCGTGCTCGTGGGATCAGCAGATTTTTTCGAATTAATACAAGAATAGGTTAAGAAAATAATTATTGATCTTTAGAACCAAGATTAACTAACTGGGTAAAGTACTGTTGCTTGTCTTTCTAATAGCAAATATGACATTTCATTACGGACAAATCCTGCTTTCAGGCAAGGTGTCTACATAGACATGAACATATAGTCTAAAAATACAACTGCCTAGGACACCGATACATAATCAAAGCATTACCATTAATGAAAAAATCCCTTTCTAATTAGATGTGGACCAGAGACCAACATTAATTTAGAAAATAATTTTTAATTAGTAAAACCACATTTGATGTAGGATTATCCATAAAATTTTAGATGCGGAAACAACAAATTAGATGCGGCTTTTAGACTTTTCAGATGCTGAAATTCTTGGATGCTGAAATTATCAAGTTTGATGCTGAAGTGGCCAGCTACAGTAGATGCGGATTTTTGATGCATCCTTAATTTGCAGCCAATACTCAATACTTACAATGCAGCATCATCTCGAGAAAACAAACCGTGCTTTAACCACTAGCTAATGTACATGAGATCGTTCCTATATCATTGCATCACTCAATTATTATTATTTGAATGCTATTATTCAACGGGACAAAGAAATAATTCAAGCACTTTTTGTTCAGCCAATGAGGCGCAGTCTTCCTAAATTTCTTGTTGTCAATCACAACACATGTCTGTTACATCTTAGTTAATTTAATAATGTACTTCACTTATTTTGAAAGTTTCAATTTCGTCTAGGAATGCTGGTTCCCGTGATATGGTATACATATGTAAAGTGATTTAGTCTACGAAAAGTATTCTAACATCCCACTTCAGGGAATTTCGCCCCTCTTAGTAGCCCCCGTTTAATCTGCATTTAATCCAAATGACGCAATAATTAGACATAAACTTCGTAATGCACGAATGCGTTGTCTGTGATGTAGGACATTTGCTTCAAGCTTTCTTCTCTGGTGATGCCGTTGATTTGACAAAGACTATTCCCTTCCACATTTTCGTAGCAGAAAGTGATTGATTGACATCTGTCATCCATGTCAGTGCACAGTTGACAACACTCGATGATGGATGAAACCATTTCCACAGCCACTGTGTGATTGATGATGACAAACCCACGAAGACTGATGTCAGTTGAACATTGTTTGTAGACGCCATGATCTAAATAGCGAATAAATACACTATCAGTTTAGTTCGAACTAACAACATAGCATTATAACGACATTTCCAGTATTACAAAACAATAAAATCACAGTCACGTTCGGCCTAACATATTGAAATGCTAAAAATACAATATTACCTAAAATAAAAATAACCTATCATATTTAAAAACAAACATTTCTTGCAAGCTTTCCCCAGCACTAAATGTGCCAAGAACGCTTGTAGCATCAAGATTAATTACATTGTAGAAAACTAGTGATAACGTCAATAGAAATTTCAATAGTTTACAACGTTATTTATTGTTTTAGAAAAGGAAATACAAAATTTCAATCGCTGTATAGTGATTTATGTACTCAAGGATTCCAATCTATGCTAAGTTAAGAAAACAGTTTGCAGTGGCTCGGTTCGGTCAATACTTGATGTGGTTGTTGTTTAGTCACGTGATTTCAATAATATGCAGCCTGGTCATCGTGTAATCACATTTTCAAGTGAAATAGTAAAGCATTTAATGAGGTACAAGCAACAAAAGCGTAAACTTGCAGTATTTTCGATAAATAACATTAAACACTTTGAATATAAGCACAGATAAAGGGGGTTTGAAACTGATGATTAGCTTATCCTCGCTGCCAACGCAGCTGGGTCCAGCGTTGTTGCTTCGCATTGGGGCGGATGTTAGTTTAGTCACTTACAAGTCACAGTTCTCCATGTTTAGACCACAAAACATATTTTGGAGAGCTCTGAATGTGCCAATGCTGGCTGTAGGATCGCAGTGTATTATTGTAAAGAACAATTTGATACTCCGGCGGCATCGGATAAATATCTACTTATTGATACAGAATAATGCATAAAACTGCAATCACCCAAAAGTGGAAGCACAACATGACTTTTAAAAGGAAAACGTGTAAAATTCTTTTACTGTAATCGACTTAAATAGACCTTTTTCACAAGTTAGCATTATGAGAAAAATCAGTGCATTTTGTGCGGCAGATTGAGTGCCTGAGACAGCGAAGAAACTGGGTTTCTGATCCTGAATATTAACGAAGACGATATATCAAATCCAAGTGTCTTCGTATTATGAAATCAAAGACATTAACCTTCCCCAAACTGCACTTGTTTTTTCCAAAATGGTAGCTTGTGAAAATGCTCCCTTTGGTTTTCGTCAGATGGAAAGAAGAAAGTTTTGAAATTTAGAATACGTTTTAAGTTATACTTCATATATATTGCCTATATGGCCAGGCTACATGTACGCCGAAAGCAAGTCACAAACTGTGTGAATCTGTTCAACGGTGTGCTATAACAGAGGAAGGCAAGTAAACAAAGTTCAAGCAAAATTTTGTTTCTTCTGCAAGTCGGGAATAAATAATTCAAAATCTTTCGGCATGTCAAATTCCAAGACCTAAAGTCAAGCGATATCGAAACGTTCGAAGTGGTTGTGGATATTCTTCCAGGTAAGCAAAACAGTAGCTATAAATCAAGAACAAAAATAAAAAAATACCCATTGATTCCACTAAACCAGCATTTCATAGTCAAACTTCCCATCATCAGGTACTTGGTAAGCCCCTTTCAATTCCCCTGCTGACGGCCCAATACACCAGTTCTCAAGGGACTGAAATCGGTCTTCTTGAACCATCCGAGTGCAACGGTTTGCAAAGGAAAGCAAGACAAATTCAAGGTGCCCATTCCACAGCACAAATCAAGCTCACAGAAATTCCCACTTGCTCATGAGAGAAGTTTTTCTGATTTTGAACAGACATACATATCGTACACACATACAAATAGACAGACGTTTGTGAAATATATATTTATCTTCACACAAATCGTCTCAGAAATTCGTTTTTTGATTGAAAGCCTTTCTTAAGCGTCCACTTGCTTTAATTAAGGATAACCCATTTCAAGCGGCCATCTGTTTAAAGTGAATAATTGTCTTAAACGAGAACCTAAATTATATCCAGCCTCTTTAATATTACATTGAAGACCGTAAGATAGATAATATCAAAAAGTTCAGTTCAGTTAGGTTTACGCCAATTTGTTTAAATACATATAACTAATTCTATATTGCGCTTATTTATATGCCTCAGTTCAGTTATAGCTAAATGCAGCTGGAAAAGTTGTTCGAATGCTTTCTGAGTTTCCTTGACTTGCTTGGCTTCTGTATGCTATATCATAATTAGCACAACAAGACTTCTTCCGTGTCCTCTTACCTTGCATTGACACGAGTTTTCGTTTGTATGTTATCTTCAGTATAGCTGCGATGGTATCCGATGTCTCAGAGTGATCATAACTCACAATACTATTCATTGCTGTGCTGCTGACCAAAGGAGAAATAATCAGAGTGAATGTCTCACTTTTATTCCAGTTGGCCGAATTAAAATTTGCAGCTACAAACTCAGAAATATCCGGCGTTTCGTAGAATGTTTTGTGTTCAAATTGAGGAACATGCCAAGGAATCCTCAAGCCAGCCCAATCGGTTTTTGGCTGGAAATAGCAAGTTTGATTCGTTGAAGCCGAACTCGCTTCCTGTATATAATGCAACATAGCAACTCCAGCGCCCGTCCCGTTACGACCGGCCTGGAACTGAATATGTGCGTGGTCAACAGCAAAGCCATCTTGGCGTTGTACATTGCGGAAACGCAAAAACGTAATACTGGGAGTGATTTCTCTGAGTCCAATGTCTAGAAACTCGCCAGCTGAAGAACAGTAGCCCAGTTCTGTCCACTCAGTGTCGTCGTTGGAAGCTTCGATCTCTCTCTCGATTACAAAGGATGCATCTGGAACGAAATGCAAAAGTACATCTAGCGTGTTCAAGCTGCATAGTCTTTCTTGTGATAATATATGCTAAATGAGTATGTTTCTACGCATGCAGGGTAGAAACGCAACAATTTAAATGCATAGTTACATGTTAACATGAGATTGTGTACTTAAAGGCTTCGTTTTTCTTGCTTTCATCTTGCATTACATTGTACAGCTAGTGTATAGCTCAGACGACGATATCCTGATTAAAAAAAATTAACAAGTTGTGAATAACTGGCCGCCTGTACACCTTTTCATTTCAATATACGATCATGGTCCTATTCATGTAGACCACATTCCCTGCAGGGGAAACATTTATCTGATGTGCCGAAGCCAAGTTTTCAAACACAGAAGATGGGGAAAATCACGAAAAGACACACGGGTCAAATAGTATCTGTTCAAGACTGGTGACATTTTCCCCAATCAACTGAACAACGTCCAGGAGTATCAGCGTATCCAACGTTTAGGAGTGCCACTGTCTTATCTCCACGATATTAGAGGGCATCATTTCGATTTTCATTGTGGAGAAAGAAGCGACTTCCGATATTAGATACATAAGATGTTGTGTCAGAACATGGTCAGATGAAACATGAAGGTGAAAATTAGAAGCAAACTGTGATGTCCGAAGAACGCATTTAAAGTAGGATTCAATGATTGTGTAGAGAGATAGCAGCTGTGTGACAGAGACATGAATGACGAAGACGTCACATGCGTAGGCGATCATTGTTGATATTTTCATATAGAAAATATGGAGACCTGTGTCAGGTGATAACAAGCATCAATGTGAGATACATCCTTGTATGACTTTGGCTTTATTTCTTCGCTCTTCAAGGTAGACGGCGAAAGACAAAGACGTTTTAAGGGTAACTTCAAGGTGAGTATACGAAGATGTATCTTCTACTGGATATCCACGGTATGGGGAGTGATCTCTGGCACCAAGTCTCCCACCGTTACGGAATTTGATCAATTTTTTCTTGGCCATGTTCACTTGTAAAACATTCGTATCACATTAGGAAGACAAGGCATCTATAACATTTCTGCAGAGAAGTTGAATATATAACTAAATTATCAACAAAAAGAGAAGACACTTTATATTTAGGGATTCGTCGCAAGCACTCTGCTAGATCTGCAATGTACAACAGAAAGAAGCCACGGTGATAGACTATTACCCTGTACTACTCTGTCGCTTTGTACAATTCTTTCGGATAATTTGATGCCGTCATCAATATTGCTCAAGTTACCTTGGAGGAGTGTCAAAATCAAGCGAAGCAGATATTGCATTAGCAATTACCTCTTGAAGTCACTTACATGGAACGATGCCACCCATCTAATGAGAGCATTTACTATATATGTACGACCAATCCTAGAGTATGCGTCCCAAACATTTTCCCCACATTTGAAGAAGGACATTCAGCTACTGGAGAAGGTTCAACGTCGTTATACGAAGAAAGTATGTGTACGTTGTTTCAATGAGCAATGCACTCCTTCGTATGAACAACGCCTTCAAAAGCTTGAACTGGAATCCCTTGAATCTCGACGTCACAAAACGATCTCTGCTTCTTTTACAAAGTATTGCATAACAAAATTGAAATGAAACTCCCTAAGGACATCACCATTTTGAAATCAAGAACCCGTGGGCACCAATATCGCTTCCATGTTGACACTGCAAAGAACAATTCCCGTCATTTTATTTCTTCAACCGCGTTATTCGTAATTGGAACGCTCTGCCAGAGGAAACTGTAAACTCCAAATCAATATTGTCTTTCAAGTCTAGATTGTACAGTAGCACGTAGCTACACATATTCATAATGTATAACCGTATAGTATTAGTGCAGTTTTCTGCCTCCTATACGTGTATTGTTTTGATGCTTTTTCTATCAAATACACACACATAGATTGCCAGAGTTACCAAATTGGGATTGGAGCTTTGAGAACAAGATACAACTTGACAAGAAATCTAACGCTTTCCTAAAATCTTGCAAAAGCACAGTACGGGTAACCTGGTTTGTTAGAAAATTGAAAGGTCATGTCATGTATTAGGATGCTAAGAGGAAATTGAGTACTTTGGCCTTCTTGAAAATCGTATTATTTCGTCGGGAATAAAAAATGTATTGTATTTCAAACGTTGATTTTTAAGTGATGTCAAACATTCAGAGGGCAACAGAGCAATACAATAATTTCTTTGGAAATGGAGTTTGTACTACAGTAATTTCTTGCATCTTCAATAGACTTCTTTCCCTTTTAAATGAGTTTGATGATGCTTCCATTCCACTTGGAGAGTATAGCTAAAGTTGAGCTCTTTGTATTGGTTAGCTTAATGCCTGCTATCTGTTGCAATTATATATCTGTGTTATTTTTCTGGATCAGACCTGCAATAGTTTGTTAGAAAATTTGCAACGCTTCGAGTTTCGATTTTGTCACTCGTTTTCTTTTTGCTTTGAGCTTATCAATGATCACTTCCGCTCTCACAATCGTCGATACTTTGTCTCTATAACATGAATTGACTGCTCAATCTCTGGCGTAATCCAGGGAAATATGTTGTCTTTCATTCTTCTTGGTTTCAAGGGTTCATGGATGATCTAATACTGCATTTAATATCCCGTAACATCTGTAGATAGCTATGACACCTTGTTATGTTCTTGTACATTGGTCGCAGTCTTGAAGGCAGAGATCTGATTTAGCTGATCTACATTGAGTTGCTTTACTTTCCTGTAGGTTATTAATGTATTCGAGATTATATTTTCACTCTTCAGCTTTCAGATTTGAGTCGTCGAAAGAACGCATTGCATAATCCTCGCTTACCTTCTCCAAACAATGATATTATCTTGGTTGCCATAAAGAACACGAAGCAAATGAAATTCATCATAATCCGATCTGAAAAGAAAGATTATTCATTGAGTCAAATTATGAATTATAAAACTTAATGTGAATATTATGATTTGAAAAAAACCTATATACATATTTAATCTAAAAACTAATTAACATGCTAAAAAACATAAGTCCAACTTATAGAACCACTTCAATCATTAATTAATGATTACGTAATACCTCAAAATACTTTACTCAGACGTGGGAGCTTTATAGCAGAACATATTAATACTGACTTGCAACACTTTAAAATCTATGACTTCTATATTGAAATTCCTGCGCAGTATATGTAATGAATTATGGAAGCATTGTTCCCCCCGTTACCGGTACGTCACGTTTCGGCGCGGCCGTTTTGGCGCAGACATTTTGGCGCGATCGCTACGGCGCCGACTGTCTTGGCGCTGTCATGTTTCGGCACCTGATCGTTTCGACGTCAAAG
>OFHS01000008.1:57760-108749 GCA_900245855.1 Calvadosia cruxmelitensis | reverse complement strand
GAATTTCAACAAATCAGAATAGAATAATTAAATGTATACCTCAGGAGATGGGAGATATTATCAACCAGAAAGGACCGTTTTAGCCAGTCGCTGGAGCTCAATTAATGTCAACCAAACGGTTAGACTAGTCTAGCTTGAAATGTTTCTGCGCGCTCCCAGATCTTCCCTGGCCCCCCTCCCCGCAACAGGCACTTGCAACTCTGAATCGGATTCGTCCGACGAGTAAATCTCCAACAGTTCCGCCATCGTTCCTTCGTGGGTGAGAGTCTGAGAGAACGATTTTCCTTGTGCACGCATTTTATACTAACAAATTGCGCGCCAAATGATTTTGCCGCGAAAAATTGGTGTCATGATTAGGGGCGCTATTTCATATTTTCAGGTGCTGTAATCCTGTTACCAGACTGTGGTGTGAAATGATGCTGAAGTCATACAGTATAAATAGGTGCTGAATTCACATTATTCAAGTGCTGTGTTCATGATTTTTTAGTGCTCATAATTTAATTTAGTGCGCTCTTCCTCTATTTTAGTGCTGCTTTAATTTTAACCGATTTTCATTTCTTCTGACGATCTTTCTGGAAAAGTGTTTGAGATTGTTTTGAGCGAGTTGTCCCTCTTGCCCGCCAATATGGCCATTTTGATCATTGGTGCTATGCCACCGTTTGGAGTAGCTTGTGGCTTGCACTATGCTTGCACGAATCCGCTCGGATGATTTAGCGATGAGGATATTAAATTCATACAATTCCAGATACTCTTTCAGAACTTCTGTCTGACTGGACACGAGGCTGTATCTCGTATGCATGCACATCGTGGGCAACACAACACAACATGGCGGCTGAACGTCGAAGTTCTCCAAACATTCTCATCACAGGGACGCCAGGAACTGGCAAAACTATTCTTGGAAATGAATTATCCCAGCGAACTGGACTGACCTACGTCAATGTTGGGGACTTGGCAAAACAAGAGGATTTCTACGAAGGGTGGGATGAAGATTACGAATGTCATTATCTCGACGAAGACAAGGTAGCCGCCTAGGCCCCTGACTGGAGTTTATGTACTGCGCGGCGGAGATCTCCGCCGCGCAAGTCTGGCCTGCTGAATCCGCAGCCGCGCAGATTCTGAGAATTGAGCTCAGCTGCAGACATTTTAATCAGAAAAACAGTCTCTATCCGCGCAATCCTTACTGTAACTCTGTTATTCAAGCAGATAACCGTTGCTGGACCGCGCAATTTTGTCACATCAATGAGAGACCAAACGCGCAGAATATTTCGAAAAAAATTTCTCCGCCGCGCAAAATACAAAGATTCCAGCCCGGCCTAGGCCTAGGCCCTGGCCCAAGTTACAGGAAAGTTCGTTTTTCGTACGCTGAGTACTACGCCAGGGAGTGCTGATTCAATTAGCTTGCGCCGTGCCAAAATCCGGCGCAACATAGATGTTTTCCACTGGGGAGGTTGGCCCAGGGAGGAAGCGAGGAACAAAACTAGGAATGCCGTTTGCAGTGAAGACAGTGTCTGAGTGTCACTCACAGCGTTAGGCTTAGAATACAGGCACGCATTCTTTGATTTTCTGTTTATCTTTTGCCTTTGAGCTTTGCTTACAGTTAAATTTTTACGTCATTGTCCCCATGGAATGATGTTACTTTGAGCACCTGTTGCACGCACAGTGCATAATTTCCTGGCAGCTTTCTCTTTTAACAGTAGACCAAGTTAGTTATCTACAGCGACGCTAGCAGCATACTGACAAAGTGAAAGTGGGACTACATCTATCAAGTATCATTTTATTATTGATCATGATTTTGGGGATTTTGCTTTCTTTTGGATTGTTCCTTGGCCTTGCAGTATTTATCTCAGTCCATGGCTGATTATTTTCTGTCCTCGCGTGCTGACTTAAGATGGCTGATCACAGAAGTCATCTGTTCTTACATTCGCTTAGGTGATTGATGAGCTGGAGGAGCAATTATCAAATGGCGGCGTCATCGTTGATTATCATGGCTGTGAATTATTCCCAGAGAGATGGTTCGATATTGTATTTGTCCTCCGCACAAACAACACAGTGCTTTATGAGAGACTTCAGAAGAGGTAATTCAGATCCTCCATTAGATGCATAGCATATTCTAGAGTTTTGCAAGTTCTAATTCCATGAAACGGTATTTAGTAATTAATATACTATGGTGGAAACTTGGAAAATGAGTTCAAGTCTGCAAAGATCCAAAGCATTTCACAATAGGCCTGGGTGCTGGTGTTTACCGTGTTGTGCAATACTTATTGCTACGGAAACAGTCTAACAGGTGGCAAAACACTGGCTATTTCGTGAGGAGGTTTTGTGCAATTAATTACTTTTCTTTGGCAAATAATTGTAATTTATATTGCAATTACTCTTCTGGAGCACTCCTTACACGTTTGTTCAAGGATAATCTTCCTTGTCTCTGGAAATACTGTTGCATTACTTCAGCTGTTGTTTAAAAGAGTAGTTGATTTTGAATGGGATATACTTTAGCTGCAAGCACTGTCATCCATTTCAGAGAATTATTGTAACCAGGGGTTGCGTTTGCTATCAGAGTGAAGGGGATTGACATCCTTAAAGGCATCCCCAAAGGGGTTTCAAGGGCGTGCTAGCTTGAAAATAGTGTCTCTAAGTTATGCCGAACCTTATTTCCTGGACTTTAGAGCTCTAGTCTTGTTGATGATTGTTAAGAGTAGATTTGTCTCAATGAATTGCTCTTTCGATTGAGTTTCACAATGACGTAATGAGCAAGCTGATTTACCATCGTTCTGCAACAGCAGCAGACAAACCAAGATACAGTCATATTAGCAGCCACCTCTATAGAGCAGCCACCTGTGTATAAAGTTCATTTTTCTTAGGTCCCTGGGGTGACTGCTATAGACAGGTTTCACTGTATAATCATTCTTCATTTGCAACTGCCTGGCAATGCACGCACGGAAAAGTTCAGCTATGAAATGTTGGTGGTGGTTAAACTCCTGAATAATCCCAGGCAGATGTTGATGGGGGCTACAACTCGCATCCCCACTCTTCGCCAGAGCTGTAAAATTACTGCCATTTGAGTAATCAATTACAATTACAATACTCAACTCTAGTAGTAATTGGTTACCATTACAGTTACTGCCCACACAAAGTAATTGATTACCGTTACAAATTACTCAAATTTAAAAGTAATTATATAATTACAAATTACAAATTACTTTCCATATATTAATTTTAAAAAGTGACGACTCAAAGGGAAATTCAAATCGTTGTTATGAGTTCCATCACAACTCTTTCTTACCGATTTACTGTAACTTGAAGACTCCGAAGAACAAACTGCTACAGTATATCATTCAAAATTGCACCTTATACTTCACAGTTGCTAAGTTCCTACTCGCTTATTTAAAGAAAGCAGATACCCTTCAAAATGTTCTAATTCCAGAGGATAAATCCATCGACGTAATATAGATTCACATGCTGCTCTCACTGACAAAAGACTGCTGAGCTTCAGAGATAAACCTTTCAGGGTATATGGATATTAAAAATGCAGCACTTCGGAATCTCAAAGGGTGGGTAGGGCATAAACAGCCAACCTGTTCCTGACTCTATTTCTCTTCATCTTGAAGAGCATTTATACTATGGATGAACCTATGTGGTGAGCATGAGCTGGAGTGCGAATTGTTAATTGGCTGAAAAATGTTGCCAAAAATGGCTGGGGGATTTTTAGCAGTGTGCCAAGTAGACTTCAAAACAGGGAAAAGTAATCTGTAATCTAGATTTCATCCAGAAGTAATTCATTACCAGAAAAAGTAACCATTACTATTAAAATTACTTTGTTGATAAGGTAATTGATTACATCTAGGAATTACCATAAAAGTAACTATTACCGGTAATCAATTACTTTAGTAATAAGTACTTACAGCTCTGCTCTTCGCCGCCCTTGGTAATGAAGTGATTCATACACTAATTCATAAACGTTAGAAGGCAAGGGCGTGGCAGTAGAAGGGTCTGGGATGTCATGTGACAGAACACAGTTTATAACTATACTTACGGCTAATTCGATCCTATTGGCTGCAGGGACTACTCCGAAAAGAAAGTCAAAGAGAATATCGAATGTGAAATATTCCAAACCATCTTGGAAGAGGCAAAACAAAGCTACCGGTCTGAGATTGTCCATGAACTCCGCAGCGACACCCCAGACGATCTGGAAACGAACCTAACTGAAATCCAAGGCTGGTTGCAGTCTTGGAAGTGAATAAGAAACAACGCAAACGAAATCGATCGATCGAAACATCTGATCATCTACAATGGCCGTGACGTCATGGTCCCTTGCAGTACATTATAGTCCTTTCCTAAGATAGGTCGACACATATGACCAGCGTAGGCCTAATTATACTAAGCTACGCATCTGCCATAGCCTGTGTCTTAGTCAATGTAGTAAATATTGTATAACAGTGTGTGGTTTGCGCGTGCGTGTGTGTGACTTCAGATGGCGGCTTGTTGACTACTGTAGCCTCTGATTGATGAACCACCTTAAATGTTCTCTCGATTCGCTTTCAACGCTGCGCAATTCGTCCTTATGGCGCAACTGCGGGCATTTGATGCCTCATTCGATTCAACTATAGCATGTCATTCGATGGAGGAAGCCTCGCTTCTACGTCACCGCCGACATAGCATGAATGAGGCGCCAACAGCGACAAGCAGGAACCCAGTTGCCATGACGACGTACAATCGAACATTCCTTCGCTCGAATTGCCGTTCGAATGCATCCTAGAACAGTAACATTCTGCATCAGAATGATCGTTACCACGAGACTATTAAACTACACTGAAACTCAGAGTGAGAGCACACGAACGAACCAGAACAAGGTAGAAAGGAATGCCCCTTTGACCATGTGCTTTGCTAGCCTGCTTCACAATGTTGACTAAAATAGACAAAGCCACTTGTTTGATGTGGTAGAGAATTGCTTACAATCATTTAGTCCCTTTCAGATCGTCGAAATTAAAAATGTAAACCGGCTGAGTCTTCCCAGAACACCGCTGAACGCGACCACCTGTCGTTGAGGTGAGCTGTTCCTTAGAAAGGCCATACCCCTACGATGAATGGCCAGCGACCAGGAAGGTTACAGAAAGATAATTGTGTCGATCCTATTCATCAAACTCAAGCAAGGATAGTTCGAGATTGTGTCGCCTCATTCGCCTCTCGCACGTGTAATTAAGGCAATTTACGTAAGGACGACTTAAAATGATGAATGAGCCACTGTGGCTTCTCAACGTTTACTGCATTCATTGAACCCCCTTAGCCCTTACCCATCCTCCGCTTGTGTCGATGCTTCCTTGATTCTCGACGACGCACTCGGTCAGCCATTCTTCAACCTGTTCGACCCTATCGTCCTCTTGATTCTTGTACACGCGTGCTACTTCGCCCCCCAACGTAAATATGCTGACCAGCCGACCCCAATTGAAGCCTCCCTGCATGGCATCACGACGAATTTCTCGAAATGTTTCCTCTTCGATTGGTAGCTCTTGACAGACAGTAGAGAAAAACTCGCGATTGTCCCTCTCCATTTCAGTGCTGAGTCGCCGCATCGTGTGCGAAGCTGGCAGCGGCGATGCTGGGGGTTCGCCTGTCAGCTTGTAAGAAATGAGATCTTTGGCAATCTGTCTGCCAGCTGCTCGTGTATCGGTCTTGCTCCGCGCCGTTCTGTTGCAGACGTTGTGATTTCCGTCGTTATATTTCCCATCAGCGGTGATCATGATGGTATGAGACTGCGCCAATTTCTCCATGACCTTCAGTGCTGAATTAAGACGAAGCCATTTGGCTTACTATCGCACTGCCTCGTCGCAATAGCCCGGCCTTCCCTGAATGACAGCAGCTGACGTCGGTAGGATTTAGCGGCATTCAATTCGTTTGAATACAACACCGCAGCAGAGAGCACTGCATTGAGCCCGGCCTCTGTGAATCGAAGTATTGCCAGTGACCGCCAATCGACAATCGAATGTCGCAATCGTGCCCACTGCCGGCGTTCGATCCTCCGTACTGCCAACTGCAGGTGGACAATGGCGGTGGCAATCGCACCTACATGCTCACGACAACGCGCGCTAACTCACTGATTCTGCTTCGTTTATTAAAACATTTCAACTATCAGCTCACAAAAACCAGAACACAAACTACAGCTCACAAGAGCCTGATACTTTGACCCTCTTGGCGAAAATGTCCAAGGAAATGTTTACTTGACCAATGAGTGCTGCGCTTTCACAGCACGTGATCTCAAGAACAAGGTTGTCTCGCAAAATGTTTCGTACATTTTTACCAGTGACGGAAAACACTTCATTCATCGTCATGTGATTTGTCAGTGTTATTTTCGTGCTCTCCTGAATCCTGCTAACGTCCCGTCGCGACTCAAGGTAGCAGCGTATCACAATGCTGTCAATGTGCTTCTTCCGCAGGACGCATGCGTTGGACATGCCGTTGATCGTGATGTACATCTTTGGACGTTTTCCTGCGTTGAAGTTCCGCACCACAGTGTAAGAGATCTGAGGCCTAGGCTCCACAGTCGTGTACGAACCTTCTGCTACTACCTCAGTCGATGGGTCGGGCGTGGCCAGGCTTTGGAAACCGCCGCTTTTGATGCGATGTGTCTGATCGGAAACGGTGGATTCTACAGTGCAGCTGATGGACAAGTTGCCTGCTTTGCTGTTTTGTTGTGAGCAGATTGATTGCTGCTGTGAGTAGGCATCTCTCTTGCACGTGTTGTCTGACGCCGCAATGGACGATGGGAGATCATCAGCAGTGACTGGACGCCCCATCGCCCAGAGCGAAGTCGATGTTGCTGATCGTTGGGAATCGTAGAACTTTGAAGAGGCAATTGACGACTGGCTGCCATGGAGATGACCGCGTGTTCTGTGAGTGCCCATGTCTCCATCGCGGTGAGTCGTCGTCGTTGTGTCGTTGGTAATCGTCGTCGGGTCCATGGTACCTCTTGTTGTCGAGAGTGCATTGGTGCTGTTGAGAACGCTGCTCTGGCTGGTGATTGTCTGTCGCAGACGCTGCACCCTGCGAGATCGTCTCGACCCTTGAGTATCGTTCGTGATGCGAGTATGACGAGAGGCATCGGTCGATTGATCGTAGCTGGGACGTTGCCAACTTTGTTGGTTGGACGTCAAATCGTACGTCGTTTCAGTCGCCCCGATGTCAGTGTTTGTACGCTGTCTTGTTACGTTATCGGACGTTACATAACTAGATATAAGCGTCGACGTTCGCGCCGTCCAGCTTGGCAACGTTTCAAGTCCACTTGGCTGAGTGGTGGCGTCGTTACATTCCCTATTGGTGCTAAACGTTGAATTATTTGTGGCGTCTGGCAATTCAGTCCAGGCTGGCAAATCGACTATGCACGTCGACGTCGTGGCGCTTGTGAAGCTCGACGACATCGAGGCGCCGTTTCTGCTCCGGCGTTCTCTCTTCGAACGCCGCCTCTGCTCGACAGATGGCCACGAATCTTGACTGTAGCTGGCGCCGTGCGATCTGTCTGCGCGGCGGAAAGGGGGCTTGTCGCGACGGCTTTTACCTGGCGATGCCTCAATCAGTCGACCGTCGGCCAGCGCCTTCTCCGATGCATGGAGACATGTGCTTCCTCTTGCGCTTTGCTCTTTTTCTCTCCCTTTCGCCTTCCTTTCTACCACGCTCTTTTTGTTATTGGTTTGATTACCCGACATATCATCATGCTCAGAGTTTTGGATAGAAAGACATCTACCCTTGCTGGAATGGTTCCTCCTTCTTGCATTTTCTGGCGGCACCTTTGAAGAGACAGCATTTTCGCTGCCTCTCTTGTCGTGTCTCGTAATCATGTGAACAGGTTGGTGCAAGCACGCTTCCTGTTGTTGATTGTTTGCCGCGATCGATATGCCGTTGAATTGTGCATCTTGCGCCTCTTTGCCATCGCAACCCTCGTTTTCGTTAATTTTCTTTGGCTTCGTCTGCCGCACGCCAAGTCGCATGCGCCGGTAAAACTCGGACTCAGCCAGGACGCGCTGTCTTGCATCGTCCATTCGCGACACACTGGTAAGGACAGAATCCAAGTCGTCGTAGATGAGACTGTTCTCGGAATGTTGGCTATTATTGTCATAGTCGTCGCATTTGTTGAGGTGGGCCAACCATGTCTCCATGAAAAGTCCTTTGAGATCCACACTGCCTACGACAACCTTTTCACCTAATCGGAACTGATACTTTTTCCGACGTTCGACCCTTGTGACATTCTCTTGATCTGCTGCTTTGTAGTTGATGGATTCGTGCTCTCCTTCCACTTGCCTGCCTTTGCGGAATGATTTGAACAGCGTGCTGATCAACGATTTGGCAACGGGCGTTGATGTCATGATTCTTGGCTTGCGTTCTTGTGACGTGCCTTTGAGTTTTTCGTAGGTTCCTTCGTCTGGCTCAGTGCCGTGGTCGTTCTGTTCCATCCACATGTTTACGCGACGTGTGGCCGTCGCATTTCCAGCGTCACTTCCCTCGCAGGCATCGACAATTGCACTACTGTTTCCCATCGTGGCGTTCGTGTGAGCTTCGAACGGATTGTAAAAATAGCAACTGCTGCAACCAGGACAGCATATGATTGGTCGAGTGTAGTCCATGCCCAGACCCTTGTAGCAGTCTTCAACTTCCTCGGCTACTTCGTTCTTATTTTGTTGCAAAACGGGCGTCAAACGTGGTGTGCTGCCAATTGGGATGTCGTAAATGATCTTCGTTAGTTTGGTTTCTTTCTTTGTCCCCTTCTCGTTCATCTTTCCGTCGGTCTTTGATTCGTTCTCATTTCTGCAGCAGTTGTAACTCGAAAGCAAAAACAAAACGGAGGCAGTCATCGAGAAGGCCGCGCAAACGCTGAGAAGGAATGGGTACCACAGCTCTGCTACCGCCATAGAGAGGGGTCTGAATGTGGAGGTGCGTCTCCTTACAACGACCCGGGCTGTCTCAGTAGAACGCACAGTCAGTCAGCAAACATGGTTGTGACGGTCGATATAAATTTGTGAAGATGGTTCCTGTTGCAGTTTCAGTTGCCTGTACGCGTTTCAACAAACAGAGGCGTCGTTGAGTCAGTTCTGTTCTGGCTGCTTGGCATGTCTGTCCGGGGCAAGCGAGGCTGTCTCGTTTTATGACACCTCCTTGTGGGATTGTTCGTGTGTCTGTCTGTCTGCAGTGGGGTGCTGTGGTGTGCCGTCAGAGTGTCTAAGGGGTCGGTCGAGAGTGTCGATGTATATTGGCTCTGTATAGTTGATTGCTCATTCCATCATCAACAGAAATGTCACACTCGCCTGAAATCCGACAACGTACAATTAAACAATTTAAGGCGCGAACCCATGACTCTGCAACATGGTCGCTGAATAACATTATCAAGGACTTTTTATGTATGTGTGTGTTAGCCATCTTACATAAGTTACATGCTGACAATAGTATAGCTAAGTCAGGTAGAAACGACGTGCGAATAGTTCTCTCATGGGCCGGCAGCTGACTGAATCGCTCGAGCAATTGTGGTAGCTGATCACGTCATTTGAAGTCATCTGACTGTTTCTCTTGCGTCACTCCTGATGCTCTTCAAAGTGGACACACCCACTCTGCACACACACTAAGTCCCTGGCTCAACGGCCTCCTACTAATCCATCCGTTTTTGCAGACGAGGAACGTCCAACAGCAAACTCACCTGATCATCCATCATTCAGACAATGGTGATGGATCTGCTCGTTACCAGTTCGTCACTGACGTTCCGTCGGCGCCCAGAGGCCTTTCCACTTGCAGCAAATCCAGCAGAGATAACGGCGTGCCTTTATACAGTTCAGAGACTAAGTTCTTTCGATGGTTTATAAAGTGGTTCTATTGGTGGCGATTGCAATTACGTTGTTACGGCAACGAGAAGACGAGAGATGTCCGGCTTGTTACGCTTGAGTAGGTTGCGTGGTTTCTGCGCCGGGTTGTTGCATTCAACTACAGAATGCACTCGACGGCCAAAGGCCAACAGTTGCCCGCTGGCTGGCTCAACGCACGCGCGCAAGGAAAGATAACTCACTGAGCGATAGGAAATGTGGGTACTTTACGACACTTGAACTATAGCCCATGTCACCGATGTTGTTCCACTGTCTCAACCGAAAGAAGCGAACAACAGCAGACGAAAACGCGGCGCACAACTCAGCCGAATGATAACGCATGCAATGAAGCAGATGTGATTTATAACAATAATCGGTAAAAACAGAACCAGCTCACATGGCTCACGCAGAGACGGTCTGAAGTCAACTCCACCTTACAGAAGCTGGCTCTTAAAAGTCTTACATGCCAAATCAAAATGAACGACGCACGTGCACACACAGACACAGGAAGACGGTTTCAGAAGAGATGAAACGCTTTAGAAGTAATAGACGCTATACTAGCAGTTAATGTTTGAAGAGCCATTTCGAGATTGGTGTCCTCTGGGCGCCGTTATGCATTGAAACGTAAGAAGTCCTGGACGTCCTCTCTCGAGCCAATGAAGACTGGCGTTCGCTGGTGGATGTTTGTTGGTACGATGTCAAGGATGCGCTGTTTGCCATCACTTGCCAGACCTCCAGCCTGCTCCACGATGAACGCCATTGGTGCACCCTCATACAACAAACGCAGCTGAAGACAAACAAAATCATCAATACAAATCACATGACAAGCCCAACACGCTCATACGAGATATGACTACATCACAACGAGGTCATTGTACCTTGCCATCAGGTGAATTCTTGTTGGCAGGGTACATGAAGATGCCACCATATTTGATGGTGCGGTGCATGTCAGCGACCATGGAGCCAACGTACCTGGCACCGTACGCCTTCTTGCCGTTCTGAAACAGCAACAAGAGTGAATAATTGAAACGCAACATTCACCTCCCCGCTTGGGCACTGGGACAGGGGAGGCGTCTTGCAGCTCCTCTGCGGTAGCGGCATTTATCAAACCTATTATTTTTGCAACCAGTCAATAATTGAATAACAAATAATAAACGCAATAAAAACTAAAAAAAACAACAGAAACATCGAAGGGTATGACGCGACATCACAAATTCTGCCGTATTGACTGACAAAGCAGCGATGTCTTGGTGTGAATCTACCTCAGGATGCTTGAGAGAATGAATGTATTTCATCAACGGCTCGTCGAATAAGGCTTCGTAGCCTTCGTTGAGGCTGTAAATGGCTCCGCGTGGCTTGATGGTCATATCAGGATCAGTCAGTACGAATTCACCAATCGACTGAAAATGAATAAACCAACTGAAGCATAACACATCATTCAAAAGGACTGAAGCAAGAGACCAAGGTTCGTCAACAGCCCTATCTAGTAAAGAAAATATGAAACATTGCATGCCTCAGGAAGAATTCTGACGTCATACATTAGCTCTAAAACAAAGAATACCAACATATACGTCTACATGCTGATTTAATTTACTATTACAAAGTTATTGATGGTCTTATTGATATTGATGCTAGCTTATTATTCAACCTTACCCCACACGGGCGCCTAGAGTATCCTCTGTGCAAAAGTCAGTGGCACAAGTCCTCCTTCGCAGTTTGAGCCATCAATGCATATAATTCTCTTTCCCTCAAAACCCGATCAGCATCGAATACTTATACCTTCAAAAAACTTTTATCTAATGAAAATCTGTCTTGCTATATACTTTTTCATTGTAATTAATTATTCTCATCTTCTGACTGTAATTCGCATGTCATGCCATTTTTCAGAAATATATACCCACATACATAGATATCCACGTGTAATTTGCGCAAAATAACTCCTAACATGTGCCTACTGCATAATGCGACCTTGGCCGTAGCCAAGCACAGACCCCAGCTACGATCGACTCAGAGTGTAGGGTGCTCTTATTGAATCATAGACCACCAGTACCGTCTCTCGCGCATGGCATCATTGACATAAAGCAGTATTCAATTCATACCGGATCTAAGGTGAATCCATTGACGCCACATCCCGTCGTAAGCACAACCATGGTTGCACTACCATAGAGAGCATAGCCGGCGCAAACCAGATTATTACCAGGTTGAAGGGCATCTTTTTCTGATAAGCAATCTTTGCTAATCTATAAAATAGATCAGACTTCTATTACCTCATTTGCAATATACTGCATTTAATACTGATCAGGTGTGACTAACATTCTACAGATGCATTCATTCCTTATACTGCAATTCGATAAGATTACAGACCAGATCACAGCATGTTTGGCTATCATTGGCATACACAACCTACTTGCCGTGGAAATAGCCCCAAATAGGCACATTGTTTATGCTGGCACATGTCATTGATGTCTATTGTAAGCCCTCTGTCGCATTTAAACATGCTATGAAAATGTAGATTGTGCGTACCTGAAGGCTGAACCTTATTGTAATCTAGTTTAACTGCGCTAATGTGCTCGCCTGTCAGACTTGTAGGCCTATAATTGACAAATATTACATCCAGCTCAATCTCAAATTTAATGTTCAAATGATTTATACATTATATTTTACGGCCGTTGATACCTTCTTGGATATGCCAAATATTGATCCAATCGACACAAGACAGTCAATGTTAGAAGATCCGTCCAGTGGATCAAAGAAGACGCAGTATGACCCTTGCTTTTCAGAGTCAACTATGATGCATTTCTCGTCCTCCTCGGAAACCATCAGGCCAACAGTGTATGATGTCTGAAGCATGTTGATGAACAGCTCGTTGGAAAGCACGTCTAACTTCTGCACTTTGTCACCAGTTGTGTTGGCATGACCAGCAATACCATACCTAAATAAAAACAACACAGTATGCCTAATACAGAAGCCCACTGGGGTGGTATCATAAGCAGCCATGTTCGCTGGCAGCACAAAGAAAAAGTTAGTTAAAGACAATTGTGTTAAGCGTTTGCACGGTGGAATCTGCTGACAGTAAATAAATTAAAAATATTAGATAACGGAAGGAGATTGTAATCAAGTTTTTCTTTGCCATAATTAAAGAGCAAATCATAACAAAGAGTTTTAAGCAATCACCTACGAGGATGAAAACTAAGATAATTGGCCAATCAGTTGATCTGATGACGTGGCTTAGTCAGTGTTGGGCTAACTTCAAAGACTTGGTGAGAAAACACTCTACCAATTATAAAAGTGTTTCTCAAATGCTACAAATAATTTCTAAAGAAATAGTCAGTGTTGCAAAAGGTTCTCCATTCGTATCACCGTTAAAAGTAGAATACGTTTTGAAAAGGTGTGCAGTTCCAAGTATAATTAATTTGAGAAAATGTTCCAGCATGTTTTTCACATAATTATGAATCACGCTTTGCAATGGCAGCACAACATAATAACTTTTAAGAGCAAAAAAGAAATGCACAACGTGAAAATCAAGTAACTGATAGAACACTGGACCAGGGCAACTGTTCACCAAGTTTTGGAACTTCACCAGATGAAATGCAATGTGGTTCTCAAAATTACTCTTTGCAGTCACAAAATGCTATTTGCAAACCACGGAAAATAACTTTTGTTGACCCCAAGCGAGAATGAATGCATTCTTTTATCCTTGCAACTAGTTCTAGAAAATGTTACATGCCACAGAAAATAATTCAATGATCTCAAAATAACCTCAAAATGCAACTTGTTACTTTTGCAATTACTGCTTACATTACTTTGGTTATAAATGTATTACATTAATACATTTACACAACAAATAATATTAAATGATCAGGATCATCTTCTATATTATCAGCCGCATTGTAAGTTTGTCTGTCTGTCCGCATCCGATAAGAGGGATTTAACCGCGTTCTTTGATTCCATGAACTCAAAATATCGGCTAAAATATACCTTGCCATATTCACAACAAGACTTTCCAAGATATCTCTTGGTGTGTTTGTCCAAGCCGTCAGCCTTATTTACGATTTAGGATGAAAGAAAGCTACCGCGATGCTAATGACTGCCTTCAAATTCAGTCAATCAAATGCCACTTTTAGATCTATCATCATCATCATAAAACAGAGACCATCACATCCTGGTGATGTCCGTCATCATTCTCTTTGCAAATTTCGGATGCGGTTTCCCCACAGAGTTCTATTTTGCGCCACGCTTTTGGCTGAAGACATGTTCAAGCCCATTGCATGCAGGTCATTCTTTAGCCATTCAATTTTCATTTTTCAGATCCAGGGGGTGCAAAAGGTGCTCAAGCACAAGTCTGATTCTCTGGCCTGTGATACCACCACCACTGTTTTCTTGCAATCGCATATCACACCATTTGGGCCACTACAGAGCTGTAAAAGTGTAATAACACACAGCTTAAAAGTCGCACTCTTGTGTGGGTGCTGAGCCAATGGCAAACTAGTGTTAAGCACTCCTGACATTTTATTCTGCTTACGGCATTCAATGCTAGTCAATGAGTCCTGGCCGATCCAGAAAAAAATCAAAATTTTGCCCTTTAGCCCATCACAATGCTCTATTACTGCTTATTCTACATTCCGAGCACCCCTGAAGGGTGCAGGCCAATCAGAGAGCAGTTTCAAAATCTGAAAGTAGAACAGAGCTCGTGACTGAGGAAGCGACATAGTCCAATCCAACTTGTGCAGTCAACCTTTGTCCAAGCTCTGAACGGTTGTTGGAAAGCATGAGAAACGTGCTAACTGATGACCTTGCTGATCATGTTCGATGCAAAGAGTTCCAGTTTCTCCAGGCATCATTTTGCAAGAAAATGCTTTGTTGGTCAGGTCCATTGAGTTGAAATTTGGAATAGTGGGATGCCTCAAACCTGCAGTTTCCTTCGTCTGGACTTGCACATGCTGCAAGTCGCACTGCTACCATGTGAGGCTCGATAGATATGAATTTTGAGAGCATTCTCCAGCCTAGCAAACTATTATAATTGAGCTTCCCCTTGATGCCTGGCTGGAGACAGGTATGGCAGTGCCTGATGAAAGTTGCTAAATATAGGCCCAAGAGAGCCTGCCTAAAATAATTTGTTTAAATGCAATATATTTATATAATTACTCCGCAAGTTAAAAAGGCTTCAATTAACTTGATTCATGAATTACTTTATAATGTCTTTCACATACAATAGGGCTCTGCACTGTGATGCAGATATGTGATAAAGCCTGGTATGTCAATTGGTGATGTATGTTGATGACACGCAACCGCTGAGGGACAGGACAGTGTATTGTGTTCTTTAAAGAATGATAAGATTTGAATGTTGGGAGACATGCTTAGAGCCTTCACGTAGCGTCTTCTGCTAGTACCATGCTTAGTTGGAAACTAGTCTCGGCTGAATTCTTGTTTTCTGTTGAGTTATTTTGCTGCATACGTATTTCTACTTTGCTTTTGAAATAATTATATTGATGTTCAGCTGTTTTCTTTGTGTGTAATGATGTGTAGTATATTTCTTCATTATACTGTAAGATGCTGAATTTTGGTCTGGTTTCCCAGAACCTGAATACATACTTGCCAGAATGCTGCTACAGAAATTCTGGGACCTTGAAGGTTTAAAAAGTTGGGGGAGCATGCCCCTGGACCCCCTAGTGGGCTGGGTTTAGCCCCTGGGACAGACTGAGCACCCGTCAGACGTTGCGCTAGATTCGCCTCTGAAACGGTAGGATTTTGGTGATAGCCTGAAAAGGCTTTCCTTGACAGAGGATGTGATTGCTGTATCCCGTGCTCTATTTTCAATGTGCCACCACAATGAAACGAAGCGTTCTAGGTTGGGACAAAACAAAGTGTGGGCAAAAATTGAATTGAATTAATATGGTTTATGTGATTTGGCAATCACAGATCATTATTTTATAAAACGTCAGTCACGTAGCAGCGGCTGGCAAAATCAATGGCAAGAGCTATAGTTATCCATCTTCTGTGCTTCTTTCACATACAGCCCATCCGGTATAGTGTAATGATGGAACCAGGGTTGGGTCAGTTACTTTTTAAAAGTAACTAGTTACAGTTATATTGTATAGAAAGTAACTTCCTCAAAAGTAACTCTCTAAAGTTACTAGTTACTTGTCCACAAGAAGTAGCTAGTTACAGTTGCTTTCAAAGTTACTTTTCTCAAAATTCAAGATCCAAGCAAATGTTGCAAGATTCATTTTACGTTGGTTGTTGCTCAAAATGGCAAATTAGACATGATTTTTGTTTGCTATAAATTATGTTGTGGAAAATTAAGCTCTCGGAAGTATGTTACAGTTGAAAAATTATCAACTAAATTGCTTTCAAAACTGAAAAAGTAACTTGGCTGTTAATTAACTTCAATTGCAGAAAGGAACTTGTAAATGTTACTTGCTGCATTGAAAAAAATGTAACGGGTTACAGTTGCAAGTTACATTTTGCACAAAGTAACTAGTTACTTGTACAGTTACAAGAAAAGTTACTGTTTATGCAACTATTTACTTTTGTAACTAGTTATGTTGCATCCCTGGATGGAACCCAGGCCTAAGTATGTGGCATTGATCTTGTGTTGATGAATACGACACTCCCCCTGTCACGTGACAGAACATTGCAGAAACTCTCCACTCGATCAACAGAAGCAACGAAACAAGTCAATCAGCCAACTGAAGCACCGTACTCACAATTTCGCTATTCCTGCCTTCCTGACTGCAGAAGAAATGGCTTTTATTGAGACCATGAGTGCACTCAAAAGCTGAGTGAGCTCGCCAGTTGCGCCAGGGCACTTCTTCTGCTCTTGCAACAAGAAACGCGTCAAGGTCATACAGTTTGTGTCAATGCCGGCCGCTTGTCCCGCCATTTTGCTACAAAAAGGACAGCCTAAAGTGAACCCGCACGAATGGAAAGCCAAAATATTATTACATCATAAACAGCAACTCATCAGAAATCAAAGTTAAGAATTTGAGCAATGTATGAACAGGTCCTTGGCCTTTGACAATATCAGGAATATGTAGGCCCCGTGGTTTCAAATGCAATCAGAAGTTTGCAGAAAGAAGCAATCGCGGTGCAAAGCAATGGGAGCACATCACCTACCACCAGGAAAGCGTTGATGATTCCTCTGATTCTTTTCTGTGGATGGAGATATGAACTGGAGGAGCACAACCAGCGCGTCTCAAATGACCGTCCAGTTCACTGCCCACTGATTTCAAGTACAGTATTGCTGACAAAAGAAGCGCTGCTTCGGGACAGGGAGCATGGGCATGACAGAGTGACATCATATGATGATGCAGTTGCCATGTCATCTCATCAACCTTACCAAAGAATGCCAATGTAACTCAGATTAAAACATCAACGTCTGCTGTTGATGAGCACGCCGGCCCGAGACTAGAGGCTTTCACGTGGTCGTGACGTAATGCACTGTTGTGGTGAGTAAGCAGCTCATTGATTCGGTTTTAATGCATTGTCTGCTCAGTCAAGCTCAAATGTTTGAAACACTACTTGGATTTTGAACTCCGCAGCATTACCATCGGGATTTGTATACAGTTTGGACAGCATAATTTATGGAATAATCTCAAGGAGTAGATTAGAAAGTTTTACAGTCTACTTATTTACTGACTTCGGCGGGTGCTATTACACTTACTTATTCTGACGTATACCATTATTTTATTTTGTCGTACATTATACTGACATCTTGATTAAAATAAAAGCACCTCGTTCAGCTCATACTTTGAAAGTTCAGCGCAAATTGGACTTTGAAAATTTACGTATTACGTATGACGTATGGGGCAGGAGAGAGGCACCAATGATCTAAATGACATTTTAACAGTAATCAGAAAACACTCTTAAGAGCACTGAGACTTCATGAAGTCGTTCGAAAGGCAAGAAATAAAATGCAGCTAGTTCAACATTGATAATAACTTTCACAAATGATTTATTCTTCCAAACTGACCACATAAGCCTCTCTTTGGTGAGATTTGCGCAAGCTAAAGACTGCTGACTCATGCAATAATCTTTATCAATTTCTGATAAGCAATTTCATATTGAAAGAATTCACTCAGCCAAATCAAGAGAGACAGCAGACGTCAAATGTACTTATGGCCGTATTCTGTCAGCCGGATTGATGGTGGGGGGGGGGCAGTGGAAACATAAAGCATAATTAAGCACCCCCTCCCCATAGAAGCAGTTCCTTTTTCTTCAGCCTGCATAAGAAGTGTGCGTTTGCATCGTAAGCACCATTGCTTCAGGCAGCACGATGATGCCTCTCCACGTTCCGATTTATTCCATAGCATCAATTAATTGCGTTGCTCTCTGCGAGCTTGAAGCGGAAAGCGAGGTCGACCAGCTGCATGACGTCATGAAATAGTACACTGGAGAAATCCCCACCCTGAAACGTAAGAATGATCTATTGCGAGAGGGGAGCCTGCCGAGTTGCAAATGTGTACTCCACAACAGATGGCATTGCAGGATCTAAACAGACTTATCTCAGCTCACGACAACCGCCATGCAGAAGCAATCATTCACGCCATTCCTCTCCGCACATTCGTATGCATACCAACCATCACTTGGCGTTCAGTACTATCATTGTTAGCAGACTGACCTCCGATTCAAGCATGTTTGACAGTCGCTCCCAGATCTCCTTTTCGACTGCTTCCGCGGGAATGTCAAATTCACAGTCATCCTGCAACGGGCAAAACACACATCAACCCCAGTGACCCCGAAAGCAACTGTTACACAATAAAACTGCTTGAAGCTGCTACTGCACTGGCTGATGGGTAAAATCGATGGTTGTGGGACGAACCTCTTCCCCATTGACCAATAGGAACGCGTCTAAATCATCGCTGGAGATGTCAAGTATTGCGCAAGCCTTGGATTTGGCATCGCGCATTGATTGGTTCTCTTGCTTTGGCATTGTTCTCTTGTCGTCGTAAAGGGTCTTTCTTTGCCTCTCTTTCAACACAAGACGGCACTCCCGGATCTGTCGCAGCATCTCGCCGTACAAGCCCTTAAAGCAACACACGATGCATAGACCACATGCATTGTACAATGTACGATCTCTCATTGCCAATGACTGCATACCTTGACTGCTGCTTCGTGCTGCCCAATGCACTGTCTGAGTAGATTGATTTCGGCATCCTTCTGCACAATCACTGATGCGTCAACCTCGGTCTCCTTCTCAAACCGCAGCTTCCAAGAAGCCTCGATATCGACAATGGCGTGCTCTGCCTTCACGCACATAGCTTCGGTTTCTTTCAACAAGACGACCTGGACTCAAAGAGCGACCAACATCGGTTAGGCATTGCATCTCTTCGCCGGTCAACAAGTAAATTAATTAACAATGCCCCTGTCACACAGCGCGCTGACAAACAGCCGCCTATCTACGAACGAATATCGGCATAACACGTTCTACAACGACACGGCCTTGTGTTACGGCAGCTATAGATGCGTTGTCATATCGAAGGGTGTTCACCTTTTTGGCCAACTCGTCTTGGACAGACAGACATGTTCGATGCATCTTATACTTGTCTTCCATAGCTGCAGACAGCTTGGTCTTCATATTCTCCATCTGAATGCAAAATTATCAAAGAGAGAATGAAGAGTGCTGAGCATTGCAGTGAGTGTCGTGGCTGCTGTGTTTGTGTTGTATGCGAAAGGATTTCAACTTACCAGTGATCGTCTCTGCTCATCTCGATCTGTTAGTGATTTCGCTTTCTTCTGAAACTGAGACAGAGCCTCTTTCTCCGTGGCCAATTCTGATTGCAGCGTCCTCTGCTTTTCCCTCAAGTCATCCACGAGCAGCCTTCTTTGATGCAGCATGCGATCCAGTTTCAGAACCCTACCATGATATATATAATAATAGTAGCCGGCCATTCGAGCTGTCATTTGACAAGGCTAAATGAATCACTACAAAGACGATGGAACTTACAGATTCTGGTTTCTGATGAATTAACAAGAACGGAACGTGCATAACAGACCTTTCAGTGTAATCTTTCAGCTTCATTTCCAGCGTTTCATTCTCTCGTCTCAACGTCTTTGACTCTAGGCTGAGTTGTGCACAGTTCTCTGCATTGGCACGCAGGCGATCTTCAAGGTCCCGTATGACGGCGGCGTCTTTGATCTTTGACTTGCCACGTTCTTTCTTTTGTTCGATGGTCACGTGGTCTCTTTCCATGGTAATCCTGTTGATTTCTCCCGATTGACGCTGCAGACGAACGGAGCGATATCAATCCAGGAAAGGAAACGGCAATCAATAACTCCAAGATAATTCTGGCACGGAAATCGTTTACCTGGACGGTTTGTTTAGCAGCGAATAATTTCTGCTGGATTGCGATGAGCTTCCCGTTCTGCTGTTCCTTGTCCGCTGTCATCTCGAGTAACCGCTTCGACGATGTTTGCTTTTCTTCCTGAAGGGCTGCAATCTGATTGAGAACAGCAAAGCACCACCTCGTCATTGCAACGACACACTTACAATTCAGTTTTCCATCGCACCATTCGCATCAGCCCCACAATGCACCTGGCAGGATACCATCAGCCCCAGGGCATCCGGGATACTTCTACCTTGGCCCAGACTGCCAGCATGACCCGCGCCATGACTTCGGCCAACAAAAACAACAACAACCGGCTAATGCTATGCTCCTAGCCTCCTTACCTGGTTTTCCATACTCGAGATCCTTTGGATTAACGCTTTGCTGTCTTTTCTGGATCTGCGACCACTCGAAGGCCGTCTTGTCAATCCAGCATTTCGTCGCGGCTTAAAAGCAGCCGTCGATCCGCAGACGCGATTTGGCAACTTTTGAGGGAAGGAATCGAAAACATCGGATTTGTCCATGCGAACACGATCTTCGCTTCCGATCGATTGCATTCTGGGAGTGATGTCCAGATCGCTTTCCTCTGAAGACGATGCTCCACTCGTTTGAGTCCACTGATCGAAGCACAGCTCCCTCTGTCGCTTCCAAGGCGACGTTTGCATCAACACATCTCTCGTGAAATTGCCCTGCAACAAACGCGAGTGTTAATCGTAGTTTAGATCATATGGCTTCTGTGACGAAGTGGCGGCAGTTCACCTTTCTTCGTCGCTCGCACTGCGCGTCCGTGTCATCGGTCTGCATTTGCGCATCGAATGTTGACCTCGTTATGAGATCCTTGCTCATCAACTTGATCTCGTGTTGCATAAGACTGAAACCGTGAAAGAGCAAAGGAGCCATGTTAGTCACGTGGTTGGACACCAATGAACAGATCTCATTGGCTACCCATTGATCGTTACTTCTACAAACGATCGCAGCGCAAATTGAATGTGACGTCATCGTTTACCTTTGCTGTTGGGTGAGTTGGTCGTTGAGACATTCAGCCTCGGTCAATCGCTCTTCGGCCAGCCTCGCCTATGCAACATCGAACAAGAGGGAGTGCAAACAGAGGCTCTAGGAATGTGCACTGTACAGCTACGTCATGGAAAGCCGTCTGCATTCAGTGAAATACGTCAGTCTCACCTTCATCTCAAAGGCCTTCGATTGTTGATCGATCATTTTCAATCTCGATGGACTGACGTAGTGCTGGCGGCGTTGAAACTCTTCGCGGTGAATATCGAGTTCTGGACAAAAGAAGCACGTCGGAAATGAGAATAATTAAGTTTATCGACAGATGACGTCTTGCTGCAAGGATCGCCAAGGGGTCTGGGAGCCAATAGTCTCTATATTAGCCGTATCAGCCACGCACTTGACAAAACAAGGACAACAGAGGTCTAGCACTAATCGTACTTCTCTTTGATAATTATTTGGGTTTCACCTCGGCATCTTTGATCCAATTTGACCTTCAACTCATTGACCACGGACAGGAAGTTAGCCCGTTCGACACGCAGCACGTTGCTTTCGTCCTCGATCTCCTGCTGCCTCTCTTTCAGCATATTGCACTCGTGTTTGCAGAGGGCCAGTTGCTTCTCTGTGGACATCGATTGGTTTTCATTCAGCGCCTTATCGCGACGCCGTTTCGGAGTTGAGCTGCGTCTCTCTTCCGTGTTATCACTGAACGTGGAGATCAGAAACAGCGATGTCATGCGAGGAAGCGCTCGCTGATAATTAGACTAAGGACTACGCTAAACTGGCAGCGGGGGTGACGAAAGGAATCGGACAGTGGCTCTCTCTCTCTCTCTCTCTCTCTCTCTCTCTCACCGGCTGGCGTCGTTGTCGTAAGTGCGCAACAATTGCACGATGAGCTTGTAGTCGGCCTTCAGGGTCTTGTATCTCTGCAGTCTTGCGTGATGCGCCCTTCGGATCTCCTGCAGTTCGTCAGCCTGTGTGAGGATGCATACCATCAAGTCATGGCTCACGCCGTCAAAACTATATAATTGCGATTGAGACAGTGCGCTACATTCTAACAACGATCGTCGGCATGTAATGTAACGGCACCTGCGTCTGAATCAACTGATTGAGTTGGCCGATGGTCCTCTCTTCGTCAATCCTCACTTTGGCCAACATCTACGATTGGAATAGACACGATTTAATCCATCATAAGCTCACGCAGCAGCGATTTCGAGGCCTTCAATAGACGAACGAGATAGCTACATGATTTAAAGAAAGATGTTTTAATATTGAAACCTATTCTTGCCTACATCAATTCAAACGTTTCATTTGTTAACTGACTACGCGCGTCGAATGCGCCGCTAAAGTTTGTATTTCGGTTTTTGTCTAACTACAAAATCTAGTCCTTGTGCTGTACTTCTGTATAATATCCCAATACATGAATAATCTGTATCAATAAATGTATTGAAACTGGGGCAGCTTTTGTAATATATTATCTATGAGTAGTTACTATATTGCGCAAATGTCACAAGACATTCCGAACATTTGAGTTGATCACATGAAGGTTACAATAGAAAGCCATTAAAGATGAACGGTTCCTCAATTTGACATGCTCGTAATTCCTCTCATTTAGCTGATATTATTGGAGAATGAGACAAGCCTTCACTATTGTTGATATTATCCACAAGCATGATATAATTTCAGACGTTCTATAAACCACTTGGTCACGACACACGTAGTGACGATCACCAACCTCGTCACGTGACTGATCTCCATGACGACGTCGCTCGATCAACTCTGTCTCAAGTGCCGAGATTGCCCTGCACACAAACGACAATATCCGCGTCAACGAATCGACCTGACCATTGCAGCAAATGCGAATGAGTCGTCCCGCTATCGAACCATGACATGTACAACATGGCCACCTTGATTTCTCCTGGAGTGCTTCTGACATGATTGTGAGGTTGCGTTCAATGTGCATTGCGTCACGCTCCACACGGAGGCAGTTGTCACAGCGCTGAAGAGAAGGAAGCCAGCGCACGGACGATGAGGGACGGGAGTGATTGAGATTCACAAGTAATGGAGCATAGGTGTCATCGAGGCACGAACCACTTACGCCATGACCGTTGATTCTCCCTCCGGTGGGCTCATGCAGAAGGGCACTGGGATCAAAGCGAAGACGGTCGAGTTCAGCATCTCTCTGTCTTGCGTCATAACCATGGTCTGCTATCATCTGTAATCAAACAACCATGAGACACATGTGACGTCATCGTAGCGTGGAGTGGATGTTCATCTGTGTAGGACTAAGTGTCAGCTACCTGCTCTGTTTTGCTCTTCAATGCCGCATTCTCGTCTCTCAGTGAATTTGAGTTGCGAACGAGACTCTCAATGGACTGTCCAAAGAAAAACGCGCCTCAGCACTTTCATTGTCACATTACCATGAAATCACTAACAGCAGAATCACACAGACAGAGTAAACCGCGCTCAGCTCAACGAACGAAACACGTGACAAGATCAACAGTGTCCAACTCCAGAATGCCTCTTTTCGCCATTCCGATTACGAGGCCACAATCGAACGAAGGGAATCCAGCGCAGAAAGAATGCTCACATCCAACAAGTCAATAAGAGATCAAAGCACGCATGCGTAACTTACGTCTTTCAGGGATTTCACTTCCTGCTGGTGACTTATCTTCATTTCCTTCATGCCTGCAAGAGGAAAACGCAAATGGTCCATGCATGCGCTGCACTGATCGACAATGCTGTCAATGAGGCAATCTGTAATTATATGCCATTCAGGTGCATTCAATCAGCCTCATATCCATATTACTCACCGTTCTGTGTGTCTCTTTGGATGGCTTCCATTTGACGCAGGAGCTCTTCCTGTTCTTGAATTTGTCTGAGTTGGTCTTGAAGGGTCTTCTCATGGCATTCCAGGTTTCTTCTTTAATCAAATAAACAAACACTAACTTCAGTCTAACATATATAACTGTTGAAACAACTTAAACAACAGGACCAGCCAAGAGCATTAAAGTGTGCCTTGGAATTTATAAATTGTTAAAACTGGATCATCTTTCATCTACCTCTTTAGATTCAGTTCTGACTTGAGCTTCTCGGTTTGTGTCTTATATTTGCTATTTCTGTTTCTTTCAATGTCCAGCAGTTGCCGACATTCCTTCTCCTTTCGTGACATTTCAGCAGCCTGCAGAAGAAGCCACTCTCACGCTGAACAACAACAACAACGAAATACCTCAACGTGAATCAATTACGATTATCATTCAACTTACAAATGATCCCAAACGAATGTGTTAGGTGATACCCTTAATTGATGCTAACTAACCTCGTTTCTTTCGACCTCCAGCTCCTTGGCGACCGACTGCGCGAGGAAACAAGACAATATCTTAGACCATTGATGAATACTCAATACACTCCACTGCAAGAAAAGTTCACAAGAAGCCAAGACGAATGCGATAGAAAGCACTAAAACACCTCATGTTGCCCCCGGAGATTTTCGAAATCTTTCAAGCATAGCTGATTGGCTTCCAAGTCTGTCTCCGCAGATTTCCATTTGGCAGTGAGTGTTTGTACAATGGCTTGAAGGTCTGCAATTGAAAAGTCAAACAAAACAGAAAATCAAATTATTTTTGGATGACGCAAGAGAAAATGACAGAATGAAATACGCCTTCAAGGGGCCATTGAGGTTGTTTCATCTTGTTCCTAAATTGTTGGTATCACTATCATGTCTCTTCTGCCGTGAGTCCTCATGCTGTACTGTGATGTTACAGTCGTGGTATTCCTCTGCAAAGATCTCACCCAGCATCAGAAGGGATTGCCCCGATGAAATCCTAATCACCTTGATTGGCTTGTATCAGTGTCTTTCTCTCTAATTTCATGCTGCTGATTTCTGCTATTTGTTTTGTTGACTTCTCGTGCCACTGAAAGAGATGGCATGTAAAACTATATTGATTCATACGATTGTACAATTGATCAAGCCTACTCAATTAATGAATGCAATTAGAATAGAGAAGTAGGCAAGATCATTCGCGAAGATAACACAGAGTGCTACGGCAATTGACCAGATCTACGTTGCCATATTGCGATTGCTTGCAGGACTGGGTTCAGCAAGATGATCAGAAAGTATCTGCAGTAGCATTAACATTTTATCATTACTAATATTTGGAGAGAAAAAAGAGTATATTAGTAACATTTTTGTATCCATACATTGTAATGCCATATTTGTATCTGCACCATGAAAAAAAGCTATTGAAAGCTTATTGGTTTATTCAGAATAAATGATGATGATGATGATGATATTATGAAGTGCCTCAGAAGCTGATCTACACCACAAATGCTGCTAACGTTGTTCTGTTGGCCGAGGAGCTCTTCGTTTTGCTTCTTGATCTTTGATTCTAGCTCCAGCACTGTGCTGCCCCATTGTGTCTGATCATAAATCAGCGTTGTCAATCTACAAAAATAGAACCATCAAGATATATTTATAAACTAAAAGGCAGAAAATATCAGTAGAACTAAAGCAACAATAACATGGAGTATATTTGAGAGATCACTACTGCATATGATAATGAAACAGGTGCCAGCCTGCTGCACCATTTCTGTAGATGGGGACATGCCCGCAAGTGCCTGCTTCTTAGCAAAGGAACCTATTTGACAAACAGCGAAAAGGTGCAGGGATCAAACTAAATGTCAATATTAGAAAACAATAGCTATCGGCCTAAATGGCAATCCTATAGCACGTAATTCTATTCTAGCGAACAATCAATAGACTACTTCTTAACTTATGATGTGAGGAGGCCTACTTAAAATGAACAATAATTACACACATTCTTGTTTGCAGTTGTACATTTGCCAATCCGTCTTTATGAAGTTATGGACTTTATTTGATGAGGACTGCAGCTGTTTCGTAGGTTGAGCTTTGACAATTAGTTCACATGTTGTATGCAATCCAATCAGATGCATTTGTCATTGTGTTGATTAGACCAACACATGCAGGCCCAACATGAGAACAGTGACATTTAACTATAGTTGTCTGCCATTTAAAGTGTAATTTCGTAAGAAGTTGGATAAAGCTAAGATGTTCTTGATTTGTCTCTTTGAGGCACAACACAGAGAGTCTCAATGCGAGTCTGCTCCTCCGGCCTTCGACAAAGGCAGCTGACATTGGACAACAGGAGGCCTCGTGAATACAATCATTAGCTACCTGTCTGAGGACGTCTTTAGCTCTCCTTCCAGCTCATCTGATATCTATTCGCAGCAGAAAGAAAACCAGATAACACCTCAAACTATACACACCAGTCCTATTAGTCCCTACAACTTTAATCATCGCCATGGAGCAAGTATTGATTGCATTATGAGTTTAGCCATATTCACCTTTTGTAGAGAATTGATCTGATCATCTTTCTGTTGCAGTATTTTAAGAACTTTGACGTTCTTTGCTTCAGCTTTCAATTTTTCCCTGAGTCAACAATTGAATTCCGCATTGAAACAATCTCACTGACATCAGTGAGCACTATCATAATTATGCAGCACGATTGAATCTATGGCACACATTAGTCCTACTATTGGCATTTGAATAACTCAATTACAGTCAAGCAGAGTATGACGTAGCTGAATGATGGCATACAGGGTTGAGAAAACAAATCAATCAAAAGCAAGGATGACCATGTTTGTGGGTTAGCTGTGCTATTATTGGAGGTCCACGATTTGAACAGGCATTGATTTGTTTGATGTTGAGTTAAGATTAGGTCAATTTTGCATTTCCCTTGGGTTTCACTTTTGCCGAGTAGATGGAGGATGAACAAGCTGAGACTTTGAACTCAAAAGTTTACCTTAGCAGCTTCAACGCTTCCTATCAGTACCATAATATACATAGTGATAAACCCCAAAAATGTAATGCCAATCAAAACAAACCCTAACCTATTCATCACAGTTGTTCTTAAAATATCAAAACAATGCCCAGTTTCCATAATGTGCTTAAAGACAAACATACGCTCTTCATCAGACCACGTTTGGAGAACAAATAAAGAACTTTCATATTTATGTCTTATCTGCTTAAAAGGATTTTCTGAGCAAACACGCATAATGTATTGGTGCTCATTCTACCTTGCAAGCACAATACATTAGAACATCTGCAGCTGGTGCTATTAAAATAATTTCTGACCACCTTTGAAGAACAGATTCTATCGCTTCACTGATCTCTGGCTTGCTAGACTGTAGCTGCTTCCATAAGTTCCATACAAATTCTTTGTCGGCCTGTAGGTTGGGAAACAAATGTACTTGAGCTGCAGTATCAGAAAATGCCAAAGCAACAGAGCAGGGTAGGTCTATCGTGTTAGCATATGTACTGAAAAAATCAAGTCGATTCACGTCACACACTGGTGACGAAACCCCTATACCAACAGAAAAATGTGAATAAAGATAACATGTCCAAAATCTTCAATCCGTTCTGCAGCCATTGAAAACGCACGGAGGGGAAAGATATTCAAGTTCTATTAAATTTATGTTACGTATGAATTCAGAAAGTTCTTATTCTCTAGAAGGTCAACTGATTTTATCATTTGAAAGTGGTAAACCAATTTTATAATAGGCGCTAGACTAGCTGATTTGAGCTGTAACGCAGCTTCAGCCAGCGTCAACTCATATGTTGCACATTGTTTTTCAGTTTTGTTACAACAACCACAAAACTGAAATTGATATTTTCAAAACATTTGAGCGCAACGGTCTGCAAAGGCAAATACAGAAAGTTCAAGGTGCCTGTTCCACAGTAATAACTTCATCAACCTCACAGAAAACATAGCTCGGCTGACGGCTTCAAGGAAGCTTTTTCAAAAAAGCCTTTTCTCTGTTAGTTTCTGTGCCATTTGCTTAGGTTTTACAAAAATCTCAGGTAGGCATGGCTTTGAATCCCGACGCAGCTGCACGCATTTGATCACAGCTGACATCCCTCCTAGCTATCTCTGACTGCAGATTCCATTTTGTAAGATTAGTGGATATTGTCATGTAAGAAGAACCACATACCTTGCATTGTGCTAATTCCTCTGAGATAAGCTTGTTTTGAGACAAAACTTCGTCGTAAGTGAATTTAACAGCATCTTGTAAGGAAGCAAGACAGACGGAGAGATCACCAACACACCAACACAATTTTCACATTAGCCTTCACAAACATAAATAGACGAAATCAGCCAGCCACTGCAGCCAGGCATAGTGTTGAAAGAAGACACTCTTTCTTGCATTGACCACTCAGTCTTGCTGCCTTTAAAAATCTATCCTATTACCATTTTTGAAATATTCCTGAAATTTTCTAATTTTCGAAATAAATATGTATTACCATGAGGCATTCCTCCCTCTTCGACCAATGTGGCAGCTGGTCCTGGCAACAAAAGCATGTCAACATCGTCATCTGCCATAATTATTGTGGGAAACTCCTCAGCTAGTCCAGAACCAAAACCACGAAGCACAGAGTTGTATAATATATGTCTCTGTCAAAAGCGAATAGAAATTTCGATTCAGCATTATTTGCGAGTGATGAAGTGATGCAGAAAGCCCTTGACTTGCCCACTTCAGTGTTCACTTGAATATAATTCACTTTTGTATGAAATTTGAATTTTGCGCCATTACACTAGGCCTCGTTTTACACTTGTATTCCCTCGCTTTCACGCATTGTCATTCTTCTTGTTCATCATCGTGGCTGCCATGGATGCACTCGAGTGATGGTTGATCACTTTGCTTCTTTAGCTTTGGTTTTCTTTGCTTTATTCACATTGGCTGCCTCTATTCCAGTCGGATGGACGGTCTGGAATAAAATAAGATCTTACTAATTATGGCTGACTGTCTCAAAAGGTCTGTTGCATTCATTCTTGATTAGGGCCCTGTTCGTTGATCAGCTACACCTTTCTTGAGTGAGGCCTGTTGCCCCAGTATTTTGCTCAGTCTGATTCTGGGCTTACACCGTTTAATATAATCCAGTCAAATAATGTAGTAGCAACCAATGTTCCTACAATTTTCCAAATTTAAGTACCGCGAAGTTTCTCAACTTGTAAGGGGCAGACAGGCAGGCAATCAATAGGACTAGGCTATCTGAATCTGCTAGAACAAATTGCTGTGTCTCCTGTTTGCCTACATCATCTGCGTTAACCACTGGCGTGTAAAATCAGCAATGATTATGAAGTAATGAACAAACATGATTTTAAACAATTCACAAAGCCTCAAACAACACTTGAGAACTTATTCTCATTTTGATTTTGATATATTTGTCATCAATCAAGATATTAATGACAGCCGAATACAGGTAAGATATCTTACACTTACGTACAACCTAAAATAATTTACAGTGAGTGCTAAGGTCTACTTTTTCTAACTGACTTTTGAAACTATAGACTGAGGTGGCTGCTGCACAGTTTTCAGGCAAACTGTTCCAAAGCGGAATGACACGGTTACAAAATGAATACATTGAAGAATTGTTATTGTACAGAAATCTAGATTGCAGTTAAAGGGAATGTCCTCTTAAATGATACTTTGGTTTGCCAATAACGAAAAGTTTGTCTTTGGGGACATCCACAAGATTGTTCAAAATTTTATATAAATAAACAAGTCAAATTTAATTAGACGAAGTTCCAGTGAATCAAGATTGAGCGTTTGGAGACGATCTTTGTAGGATTTGAACGGGATTCTCGCAATGATGCAGAGTCGTTTGGTGAAACGTCGTCGCACTTTTCCACAGCAAATATATCTTTTAAAAGATAGGGACTCCACACAGGGGTACATGATTCAAGAATGGGTCTAATGTATGTTGTGTATGCGCGGATTAGAAGACCTGGACTGCGTGATGAGAAGCATTTGATTATTAGATAAGAACGACTTTGGGCTTTGGAAATTATTTTTGAGCAATGAATAGAGAATTTGAAATCAGATGAGATGTGGATTCCTAATAATTATGGCTCATGGGACAACAAGTGCTGAAGAACAGCAAGACTGTAGACCAAAAATAGAAGATGCTGCACAAGTTAATAATTGAGGTTTATCAATTATAATTTATGCTAATTACAAACAAAAAGTCAACCTACATTTTATTTCTTGATATTCCTTGTCAACAAATGTGTTCAATCCTTTTGTTTTCATTTCTAGGCTACCGGTTCCTAAGAACAATGAAGAGTACTTGAAAGACATTGCTTCTTCGTTGAAAAATGGAAATGTAGAAGACGACAGCTTTCAGAGTATCGTCGTTTTCTGTTTTAAATGTCTAACTGAAAAGAAATTGAAAAATAAAGTTGCAAAGGTGATCAGTTGGACAGCTAGTCTCTGCTGAATTGTATGTTGCTGATCAATCTCTAGACATGTCATTGTTCTGTGAATAGCAAGGCGTGCTTAGGCCTCAGACCTGGTTAATAGATGACCAACCATAGCAACAGCATTTCTCTTTGAAGATGGTTGTGATGAGATCATGACGATGTCTCGCAGAAGTAGTCTGTCACCTGCATCTTAAAAAAAAAACAGCATTTTCAAATGTTCCTGTTTGAGCTGTAAATTTGCTAACAGAGCCATGCTGAACTATTGAAAAAAGGGAGGAACTGCTTTGAGATTGCTTTTTTTGTTGAGGAACGAGTAATGGTGGAAAATTAACCTAAATAGCTGCTGTTGACAAAGAGTAACTTCAGCTTGTAAATAGCTAGTTCCTAAAAGGCAGCAAATTATGCAGTAGGTAATAATTACCCCTTTCCATGATGCGGCAGTTTGTGTTTGTTGCGGTAAAAGCATAACAAGGGCCTGGTTTTCCATGACGTAGAGATCGTTTGCGATTTAATAAATCTGTTCGTTTTGCCATCTATTTCTGGATGTCACGATCAATGTAACTGTTGGTAATTAAGTTGATAACACTAACAGGCTATTTCACGAGAAGAGAACCCTCCAAGTTGTGCTTTTCGCAACGATTTCCACTACAATGAAAATGTTGCTCGTCCCCTCGTCTTCGCAGCTGCCTATGATCATGGTATGATTGAGGTATTTATGTACAGGAGGCAATCGTTTCAATTTGAGAAAATTCACCCAATTGATATTAAAACGAGATCTTTGACCTTAAGAACTAGAGCAACTACCCACTTTGTACAGAACGTGTTTGAATTAGCATTTATTTAATGGTGTAAGTCATATTTTGGAGTATTTTTCCACAGTCCTTCTGCACAGCCTCATTTATTCAATTGATGTTGATTTGTTAGCTAACGGATGTGCTATGTGCTCTCTTCAAGGTTCTTGATGGCATCCTTCAAGTGGATTCTGTTGTTGGTCAACGCGCCATTTCTGCAGCTATTGTGGATTTGCTTTCACATCACTTAAATGGACCATCAGCAAGACAGGGTGAGAAGATGAATGGTACTGCCCACAATGCATAGATAGTCTGCTGGCCAGGATTTCTCTCGTTAGTAGTCCTAGATTACATTTCTCTAAGATGTTGGAATTAATTGATTGATGTGTCTGATGCGTTGAAAGTACGCATATATGAAACAGTGTTACCGGTTAGTTGTTGAAACAGAGGCTGTATCAGGTTGCATGTGGTCATATCCCCTTGCGTGATGTATTACTCCTTATTGTACTTGATTGAAAGCTACATCATTGTTGTTTGCTAGTTTATCTGTTTAACATGATGAATGACGGCCTTTAATTTGTTTATTTTTTTCCATATCTTTTCCAGTGTCTTCAATGCTGGAAGTACCTGTCACCCTGAAGCTGTTGCTACCCCATACTAGTGCTGTTGTAAATGCTGCGTCACATTATTTTGAATCAGTGATGAAGGTCAGTCAGGACTGCTTTACTATTCTAATGGAAAGTGGTATAATTGTTGCTATCATTGCCTCTTTCATGGCCCTTTGTATAAACCAATCAGTGCTACAATGTTTTCAACATGTTATAGAACGCCAGTACTTCCATGACAGAAGAACTAAGCTTGGTCATAAAGGTAAGATTTTCTATTGATTATCAGATTTTAATGCAAATAGGATTTAAACAAATTGAAAATGCCTCAATGTGTTATTCAATTGCCAGTGTATATAATCATGCAAAATCGTCTTGAATTTGAAACACAAACAACCCGTTGAGGCGTTGACAGATGCTCAAGTGCATCTATTTGCAGCTCTGTTCTTTGGACATTAATCTCCTTCCACGGGCTTCCATGTAATGGCCTCTTGATTAGTTATCTCAGACTTTGGGAAGTAAAGTGATAGTCCTTATGCTATTCTCAAAATAGACGAATGCTCAAATGCGACATGGGAAGATTTCGATCATAATCTCAACATTGTTCGTTAGCCAGTGTTTTGTGAAATTGGTGTTGCAACCAAAGTGTGGTGATTGCTTCTCTCAAAGAGAATTGTTTGCAAGATAATTCCAAATGAAGTCCTTTCTATCTTGGCCCATGTTGCCACTGTTAGCCTAGGATCTTCTGCTTTCATTCTTCTCTTTGTCAATAAAGCGTCTCTGCTTGCAATATATGACGGTATTCCTGTACAATTCCACCTTAATCTAGCCTTGCGCGCTCTATAACCGCCTCAGGCTGCTTTTCTCTGATATTCTCTCATTGTGAGTGCATTTAGACTTCATCTAATCGTTATTCCACTAGATGTGCCTGCAGATTTTCCAGTACATTCCAACTGTGGTGACTGAGGCCGTGTTCTCCCATTGTGAATCTAAGAAGGAGCATGGTAAGTGAAGTATCTTCAGGCTGACTAATGCATTGAATAAACTTGTCTGTTGATGGCAAAACCTTTCCTTCTGATCAAAGCCAAAAGGAAAATGTTTTGCTGAGAGGATTCTGGAGGAAGAATAACACAAAATATGAATTGATAAATTATGTGGGGTTATTTGTTTGTAGACACCATAATAAGCTACATCATTGATTCGTTATTGTATAGAATTGTAATGTAATGTAATTGACTTTATTTTTGCATACCTTGATAAATCATAAATCATGATTGTTTCTTCTTTTTGTCAGATCTCCCCCAAGAAGAGCTCTTTCGTATCATCTCCAATTTGTTCACACTTTTAATGCTGAAGGTGAGTTGCTGAAAATCATCAGATGCTCACATGAAAACTCAATGGACAACGAAACACTGATCATCTAATGCATTGGCCTTGTCGTCTATAGTTGCCAGATAGAGATGTGTTGTTGTTAACCGGGACGGCCGTAGCGATGCTTCTCAATTGTAATCCTGACAGCCGTGATGCAGCTAATGTTACCCATGAAATGCTGGATTGGTATTCCCCTGGAACTCAACACGGTAAGAATGATGCACAAGCAACTAACCACATTGATTGGGTTTTCCAGGATGGGTCAGTCACATACCTCTTAAAGAAATTTACAATATATTAAGTTACTTGAAGAAATAGAAGTTACTACTTCTGAATATACGCTGGTCAAAAGAAGCATTCGAGAAGTAATTAGCTACAGTACTCCAAAAGCATCAGTCTGGAGCTTGAATGGCAGTCCGTCTTTGCAATTCAGCAGTAGCAACAAAAACAAAACATATATATGACAAATTGGTCATGATTGCATTTTAGACTGGTTTACTGTAGAAGCCTTGTGGTATGCTGTTGCGGTCAATGATATATTCTAGAGGAAGACATTTCAATAGGATTCATGACAAATAACAACATCTGCCGCCCAATCAAGAATAGGCTGCTGCTCATTGTCGTTATCAGCGGTAGCTATCATTGCTAACCTGCTATTTTGCTTCTGAAAAGTCGATTATTCTGACAAACGTAAATTGACTGTTTGCATGAATTGAATAAATGGTCATGTGATCAATTGCCATGACGATACCACAGGAAATTGCATAGGATCATTGTCGTTTTTCATGATGAGTATGACTAAAGTAAAGTTGTATGAATCAAATGTATTATTGATTGTGTTGTTTGATACTTCTTATGACATTTCATTGTGCTCTGCAGATTACAGTTTGGTTCTGCTGATAGGCAGGCACCATGTGCTGCTTCATCCGTTCCTTTCTCCTTCACCCGTTTCGCAGCTTGCTCTGATGATTGGAGTGCTGAAGTCCTGTGCTTCTGCTGTCCTGTTTGTTGATGGGGATGCCGTAAGGGTTGTAAACATATCTCATTCTACTTATATTCATCATGGTCTACCTGATGACGAAGGATTTATATTTGGTTTTCATTCCATTGTCTTTCTTTGTAGGGTGTCAGTGTTCTGTTCCGCTCTTTCTTCCTCTTGAAAGATTTATGCAAATCAAAGAGCTCCGCAACTCGTTATCTGGCTTTTCAAGGTATGATTTGTAGATGCTCTTGATTGTTGTGTTAATTGATTTCATGATTGTTATAACCCCATTGCGCAATATGATTGAAGACTATCCACCCTCCTTGCAGGACTGGTCTCCTGGGTGACTTGCTTAAAGCGACTTGGAATGAAAGTGTTCAGTCTGAAAACAGATTGCAGGCGTATTTTTCATCTGGATTCATCCATTCTTCGTTCGTTGGTCGACATTTTACTTGTTCACAGTGAAGATATGGTGAGTTGCCATAACAACCCATTCTATTATTAAGCGGCAGTCAGGCAATGATGCTGCCTCTATCTGAAATGTAACCCTGCCTCTCATTGGCGATGATTGTAATTCTCAAAGGGAGACCTCAATCTGTGCTTACACTATAGACAGAAGCGATACAAATTAATTAATACAGTTAATTACATGAAGGTAAATGAATCTACACCTGCATTAACACGAATAATGCTCTCTTCAGTGACGTTTGAATAAAGAGATTGATAATAACTGAATGATTTGTTCGGGTTGACAGTCCCAGGTCTATGAAAGAAGAAGTTCTTTCTGACGTCTGTATGCGGATGATTGCAGCGCAAACGCTGGATGAGACCACGAGTGGAGATAGTTAAATATTTGACATCCGGAGGCAATTTAGATAGATTGAAATGCACGTCGGGTTTCTAAGAGCTTTCCTTCCCAAAAAAAGTCGAGCCTTTTCGGATAAGAAGACTGCAGATGTTGGTTGTGCTTATACAATATTCGACGTGTAAAACGGTGTTGAATACTTTCAAGAATTTTATATCCTTCTTGGCTTCTTTCAATACGGGCTTAAAACTTGACAACCGTAAATCACTGTTTGCCTTTGAGACATAGAGGCGCTGCGAATGGCCTCGTGTCACGCTGTCTAGTTTACTTACATCATTGGTAAGCTGTAAAGCTGCCAATCCATGCAATATTTTATACAAAAGCTGCATGTCAAGTTGCAGAGGACGGATTTCAAGGCTTTCCATATCCAAGAAATGCAAGCGTTCATCGCAGCTAGCATGTCAAACGAGGAAAGAAGCGTTTGTAATTTCTACGGGTAAAGAAACGTTGAACGTGCTCATGCTCAAACATAGCAATGCCCTTCTGCAAGTAAGGGTTGAATACCTACTGCTTTAGAATAGGTCAAACGTACACGTTGAAAGCACGTAGTAGGTTATCACTTCAGCATTAGCCCGTTTAAGCGATCTCGAAATGTAGTTTGCAACGAAGCAAGCTTTTTTACAGACTATCCGACAATGTGCAGATGACTTCAAATCTGGGGAGATGTTTACCCCCAAGATCTCGTTCGTGATCAGCTGTGAATGGCAACTGTTGACCATTCGTCTTGTCAGAATGATACGAGGTAGAGCATTTGTCAATGGCTACTCTTATCTGCCAGGCATCAGCCCAACGCAGTGTATAAGAGAGGCGTCTATAGCATGCAGACGAGTCATTGGGGTTGGGCATTGCTGCAGTGCTGTTACATAATTTGGTTTGTGGAATTGTTTAGGTCGACGGGATTGCAGATGCTGTTCAAGAGATATTCCAAGTGCTGCTGGACCTTCATTTTGAAGAAGAACACCTTCAATCCGAGAGTGACGTCAATGGCACTGGCCCTGTGAGTTATCTATCTAGAATCAATGCAGTTGGTCTTGGCTGTCGGTCACATCTGCAGTGAGATTGGATTTAGTTTGATCTTGAGGCGTGTTTTCTTCCTTATAAGCTTGTTGATCAGCTGCTCCAAGAACTCTTGAATTTCCCGTGGTACAAGAAAAGCAGATATCGTCTCCTTCTTCACATCATCCCTCGCATTGGATATACCAAGGTACGTCGAATGTTCTATTTTTGTGTGGCATTTGAAATTTCCTCCCGTTTCATTGCTCAGGCTAAACGAACCTTCACAGTTGCCTTTTGTGTTGTTTCATGCATGGCGCGTAATGATCTCTCCCTGTCTTGCGTTTCAGCTGATTGCTACACGCCCGCTCTTCCCGAAGGAGCTATCTCTCTGTTTCCTGACGTGCAATTTGCCATCCATAGCAAATGAAGGCTACAGAGCTCTTCTGTCGTCATTAAAGTAAGAAACATCCCTGATCATCCTTCGCCTCGTCTTGATCTCCATTTCGTTACATTGTCGCTTTGAGTGCTGTGTTATTGTCTTGACTGCAGACGAGAACAAACGGGCGATTTCTTGGTAAGTGCCACCGATTGCATTACTATGTTCTCAGTTGACACAGTCATGTGTTTGTGTTTTCTGTTGTCAATTTGTTATGATTTCTTTTGCTCTTTCGTTTGTTGTAGGATCATTGGATTAACGACTGGCAGCCGCGGGTGCTGGAATGTCTCCAATCGGAGGACAGGTAGCTTGCATCAATCAGTGCGATTGTAATGGCTAATGGGCAAGAGTACTTTTCTGTTCTTAGACTTCTGCTGTAGAATTCTTTGAAGAGCGAATGTGAGACCTGGATGAAGGAATCAGTTTCAACCAGTTTCAATCTATGTCGATGGTCATGCTATTATTACCTGTTAGACCATCCACGGCGAACGACAATAATTGTGTCTGGTCGAAATCCGTCTACCTGAGCTGACAGCACTCATTGTCGAGAGCAACTAGAATCTTCCTGCTACCATTCACGCGATCAAAGGATTCCCTTTGAGAAGCACCGCGTGCTTTAGCCTCAGATTCATGCGGATCATCAGTTGTAGTCCAAGTTTCCAAATTTAAGAAACTGAAGAATGCACACATGCAAAATCATATTCATTTATTGATTCTATTTGTCTCGTGACCTGTCTTGTTTGACTTGTGATAGGCATGTGAGACTTCACTGTGCACAATATTGGATCCCTTCAACGGCTGCCTTGATCCCGTCTGGCCTTCGTTCCTTGCAGTCAGTGCTGGCTAAAATGCTCTGCTGCACAGACAATGACCCAACCATCCACCGGTCGCTTGGCGACGAAAGAGAGAGACTGTTGTATGGCTACTCTGTCGTCGTAGCAACGGCAAGAAAGAATGGCGTCATGTCCTTGAATGACATTGTGAGTAATCGCATGCTGGCAGCTGGCATCATCATTGTCAATGCTTCTGCCACTGCACATGCGTGTTGGCGTCGTCTGCCTGTTGGGGTGCTAAGGGGTCTCCAGGAGAGCTTGTCCCATCAGCCACTTTCTCCTATTGAGATGCTAAGGATGTTGATATTTGTCTTACGTGGTGTTTTTTTTGCTAGAACATGTCGTTCGTCGAAGAGGGACTGAGGTCGTGTGACGAAGACGTCCGCATGGAGTCGTTCGCTGTCATCTGTGCCAGTTCTAAGAAACTCGGTAGGCCTTCACCTTGTTGAATTATCACATCTTTGGTGCTTCTGAAGGGCCAATGGCACGATGAAGTGATGATGTCTCTGTCTTGCATTTGAAGAGCAAGTACAATGCCATGAAATCAACCTCATCAAGGACTTCCTTCCTTTGAACATGAATTCATCCTCGTCTTCACTTCGACAAGCCTCGTTCTCGTCCTTGAAAATGCTGCTGCTTCGAATTGCGAATAAAAGGTACGGCAATGTAATCATGCTGCAGGGTGTAGTTTATTAATGACTACTTCTTCTAATTGGGCTTAGACAAGTAAGCGTTCGATTCATTATTGCAGTTGACTTATGTCTTTGCAGCCTCGCTTTGTTCAGAGATGCTTGCAAGGCAAAGAGGTCTGGTGATATCGATTTGCATGACGCCAATCACGAGCAGCTCTGCCATGTGTTGGGTATGGAACCTTCTAGCTTCCTACATCTCAGCTGAGTGCGGTTTTAGTAATAACAATTGACCATGGATGGCATTTACTGCCTGTCGCAAGCTATAGAACTATGGAAACTCGGAATAGGAATGGACTTTCATTTTACGACGTCATTTATTCTGGTTCCCTGGTGCGGCTTAGCAGCTGGATTCAAATCGGCTATCTTGTCATGTTGCTTATAACGTACATGGCATAGAAGTCTAAAGGAGGGCCATGATAATTAGCAGTCTCTGCTCTGTTACGTGATTTCCGGGTACTATAGGATTGTTATCAGAAAGAGGCGAGTAAATTCAGTCGACTGCTGAATCTTATGACTTTTTTGCTTCAGGTTTCGTATCGTGGCTTCTGGACTGTTTTCGTGCCAGCATCCTGCCGGGAGCATCCTTCAAAAGAAAAAAATCAGGTGGGGATGGCAAAGGGCATGGTCGTACCGTGTTAATGAGTTGTCTTATCGTCTATCAATAAACAGGAGCCATGCAATCCGACAAAATGAAACTCGCTGTTGTAGTCAATGTGTGCGAAACGATACTATCTAGAAATGCAAATAAGGTTGGCGTTTTAAATCGTTTTGATTGTCTCGTTTCAGCGCTGATGCTCTATTCGGCTGTCGTAAGCGGACTGGACATGAAAGGCAAGATGTCTGACAAGCACCACGCTGGTACGAACTAAGACGTCTACAGCTTACCTTCAGCCGCAGTGCTGTCAGTGTGGTCTTGTGAGAATAGGTGCGATTTTGAACTGCTATTTGTATATTTCCACAGCAAACCCTCTTGCGTTTCTCTCCTGGGCTCAGGAGAGTGGCAGCTTGGAATTGACCTCTCCCAGGTAAGTGCGGTCGACTTTTTCAACTCAGAACGTATTGTGGGCCAGATATTATTCCAGCTTATATTTTGAGTATGATTTCCCTTTCGCGTTGTCTATTTTAATTTAAAATCCCTAGCTTTTCCATATGCTGTATAAGTTTTATTGCTGACAACGGCTGGTCTGTATTTGAAAATTGTTTTGAGAATTATTATGTGTGGGCGGTGCCTTCAGATGAGATGAATCTTTGACCTTCTGAGTCATCCAACTGGATTAAAGTATTTAATGACTTAAATAGTTAAGTACATAATAAATAAGTTTGTTTTGTCTTTGCCTTGCAATGTCTTGCTCTACGCGTGCCATTGACTTACGGTGTTGTTGTTGTTGTTGTTGTTAGCATTGTCGAAGCGTTGCTGTTGTGCCTCGAAGACAAACACGACGAGGTAATCTCCTTTCTTGCATGGATTTCTGATGGGCTGATGATGTTTTCCTACGTTGATGCGTGTAGTTATCACTTGCAACCGTCGATGGCGTTAGCGTTCTGTGATTGGATGAGGCTGTCATTCTATGTATCTGTTTCAGTTTGCCCATCGTGCTTCAGTAGAAGCTGCGCATGCTCCATCGTCCGTCGCGACGATCTTCGTTCGCCTTGTCCATTATTCTCTGGATGTCTTTCGTTTTCACGTTTAAGGTGCGCGACATGGCATACAGCCTGCTGATAAGGATGGACTTCACGCGTAATGTGCAATTGAAAAGATTCTTACTGCAGAAGAGCAACCAGCTAGTCTCAGCCACGTTCGCCTTCTTGAGTAGTCCCAAAGTGCAAGAGGCTGAAAGTGGAGCTGTCCTTCTTAAGTTCCTGCTGAACGTGTAAGTTGCGATAATGGCAGTGTCAGTATCCTCATGTGCGTCACAGCCGACACCTCGGAGGCGTGCCATCCCACTTTGCCCTTCGGGATGATGACGCTGTTGCTTTTGCCGTAGCTACGTGGTCAGGCTGAATTTCCGACTTCAATTGAACAACAACCAATGGCATCTGACAAAGAGTCAGTCGTCGACGTCTCTCTGTCTGGACAGCTTGCTCTCCTGTTTGGATGACCTCGTTGGTCAATGCAAGGCTCAGTTGAGATTGGCGCGTGATGATGTCCTACTTGCCGCCGTGCAGACACCCGTGTTTGGTAAGAACTCCACTCGTTACTCGCCTGCCCGCATTAATCTGCGCATGTGCAGTGCTGGTGTCATAATCGCTTGCGTGCGTTGCTTCTATAGGTGCCGTGTCTGGCGTGCGCGAGTGCCTTCTGACGTTACGCCAGCACGTCCACTCGCTCAACCATCACCAGTGGATGCAACTCAAGGCGTCCATTGGCAGCTTCGTTGAATTCGGTCGTCACGCCGTCCCATTCACACTGCGTATCCTGTCGGGAGATTCAACCCCCTCAGAAACGGGTCCGTCCGTCGCTTCTTTCAGCATTTCGTCCTGAGTTCGCTTCTGTGGTTTTGTTGTGACGTCATTACCTTGTTTTTCAGATGTCTCTCCTAGCTTTGCTGATATCGGCGAGGCATTGAAGGCGACATTGCTTGCATGTCCTTCGTTGGCTTCAAGTCAGAGGACTGGTGAAGAGACACAGCATTGTCTTGAGATGCTTTTATCCTTTTGCTGGCTTTCGATCAAGGTCAGGTCATTTGTCAACGTAGTCATGGCAATAGTATGATAGAGGCTGCATTTAAGATTGGCCGCTCTTTCACTGGTGTTGTTCGTCCCCAGGCCGTCGGTGCGACGTTGGCAGATCTGGGGTGGTTTCTGTCGGTTGGCTTTAAAGAAGACCTTCAACGGGGACATTTCACGCTGAAACTTGTTGACCACGGGGACGTGCAATTGATCTGGTGTTTATATCGCGACTGCTTGACCAAGTGTCGACACAAGGTAACCCATACTAGGGTCCAGTGCCAGGGGTACACGGGGGCTGGGGGCCTGACGGGGTGTTTGCCTCATCCGTGTTGCTTTGTTTCCGCAGGGTGTGATTGAAAGTTGCGCTTCTTCGCTGGGTTCATTGTGTTACGAAGTATCTCGTTGTCCGTTGACCAGCAATGACTGCCAGGATTGGCTTGGTGAACTCGTCGCCAGTATTGTCCGTGACAAGGTGACAACGTCAGTGACGAAACGAAGGTCAGTCAGCTCCAAATTGCTACTCTTCGTCGTGGCGATAGGTGGACAGCACTTTACTGCAGGCCAGCTTACAACATAGTAGCACGAGGCCGATAAATCCTGCGCAGACGGTTGAGTTTCAATAGTTGTTGTTATTAGCCATGTTTTTGCTGATGGCCAGGGCCGTTTCAACAAGTAGGCACTCAAAGCACGTGCTTTAGGCCCTCAGTCTGGATAGGCCCTTCTCAAGGCCAGTTCAAAGATTCAAATTTACAGTATGTTGAGATCTAATGCAGTGTGCTTTTCAACTGCAGAGTGCTACTGAGTTATACAGAGTTCATTTTCCCGATTTGCTCTTTGTGAGCAACAGCAAAATATTTGATAAGCCAATGGGTGAGTGAACATCTTAGCAGTAGTAAGTTTCGGGCTATTTAATAGTTAAAATTAGGCCCCCTTGGGTAAAGTGCTTTAGGCCCTCTCGACGCTTAAAACGGCACTGCTGATGGCCTTCACATGTGTTACCTCGTCAGATGGTCGTGTTTCAATGAGCTGACTCATAGGTTGTCTTTTCAGTGCTGGCCTTCCGCTCATCATTCAGACAATCGTTGCTGCTCAAGTCAAAGCAGGACAACACCACGTACTGCATGATGTTGTCAAGAAACTCATGGCTGTCGCCTGTGAAGAGGTGCCCGAATCCATCGACCCATCTGTTGACCTCAAACAGGTATCCAATGGGCATCTCTTGATGTGAAGCTTGGTGGTCATGGTAACCTCAGTGAGCTTATGATGTGGCATGTTGTGTTTGTTTCAGTTTCATGCCATCAATGTGTTGAAGGCTTTGTACCGCGACACGACCCTTGGCAACGCCGTCCTTGAGTTTGCCGAAGTCGGTGTGCAGCTGACCGTGGATGGATTTGCCTCGCTCTCATGGTCCATCAGGAGTGCCTCGGCCATGTTGCTAGGTAACCCCAAAAATTGTCCATGGGCGTTGAACTTGCGTCGTCATTTGTGTAGCTTGCGGTGTGTCAATGTGTCTGAGTTCGTTCTGCTCAGGTACCTTGGTGACGCGTATGTTGGGTCATCAGATGTCCAAAGAAGGTGGGGGCACCCCGGTGGAGCTGTTCACAAAGTACCCGCAACTCGAGATTTATTTCGGAGATATCCTTGAGGAGCAACTGGCGTTGACGTCAGCAGGGAAGCATCACGTGACACCACGTGTCGTCCCTGTGCTCACGTTCCTCTCCAAACTGACACCGGTGGCATCTTCAAAACCCGTTTGCCAGTAAGTGCCAGCTGATCTGTGATTGGATGGCCTCCCTTCAGTGTCTGGTCAGTTAACCATGCAGTGTCATCCGCCTGCTTAGGTCGTGTCATCGCTTCGTTGACTTGCTCAAGGGTTTCTGCTCTTCGCCTGTTGCTACACTGCGAGATTTATCAGCCACGGCTCTCGTCGCATTCATTGATCAGCCAGAGCATGCAGAATACGCCCGACAGATCATAGCATCTTTGGCCAACTGTCCAACGTCAAACAGAAACACCATTCATGGCATTCTGCTGCAACTCAAGAAGCTCCTGGAATACCATGATTTCCGTGGGGACCATGTGGTCTTGACAACCGTCGCTAACTCTCTCAACGCTCTCGTGTCCGTTGGCCTTGGGTTGGCGAGCGAACAGATCAATGCGTCTTGTTGCGTCGAAGTCATCCAATCGTTGCTTACCACGATGCATACTCGTGGTGATCTCGTACCTTCGCATAATGGTACGTTACTTGTCGGCATTCTCTCGCTTTATTGTTTCCGTTTGATCTGTCATACTGAATTGACATTGCGTTCGTTCGATATTTTTCTCGCTTGCACAGAGCTGTTCCTCTCCGCTGCCAACCGCGCTCTGGATTGTCTAAAGATTTCGCTGAGCCTCACTTTATTGACAGGAGTTTCGCTGCTCTCGAAGAGGCTGGCCTCGCTCATAGCTCAGACTGCGCGTTCTGTTGCCGCCGGAGGTAGGCTATGCGCATCGCACTTCTTCCAAGGTCATACTCGCAGGAGGACGCAACGTGATGAAGCAATGCCGCTGTGATTCTTGTTCTTATTTAGACCAGGTGCTCTGTTTGTTGAAGAAGGCCTTCGCCGTTTCCCATCGGCTTTTCATTGATGAGCTGCTGAGTAATTCATGTGGCATTCTGCAGCACTTGGATCGGACAGACAACAAAGGCCCTCTGCTTTCCTTTTTCGCGACGTACTGCCGCAACAACATCGTCGAATCGCCCGTCACGCACTCTCTTCTGCGCATGTTCGTTCAACTGGCTCGTTGCCATGGTTACGCGGAGATGGCTCTAACCGAAGCCAGCTGCCATTCGATCCTTTCGACGATCTGTGTTGATGCGTGGACTACGCCCAGTGCGGCTTCAGACACGTTGCCTGCCATTGCCCTGCTGCTGGACATCGCCGTTAGGGACGCGGGTGCAGCCACGACAGACGGTTTGTGCCAAGCGGTCAAAGCCTACTGTGACCTCGCATTGAAATGGAGCGATGCTTCGATAGTTGAGACCGCCCGTCTGAGCGTGGCAGTGTCGCTACACTTTATGCACATATCCAATTGGCTGGAAGTTCATCCTGCTCTACTCGACACTCTCCTGCCAAGGTCAGTATGTGACACGCCCTGTCGCTTGTTTCGCTCATTGCAGAGCCGTTCTTTCAGATGGTTGTTCTTCATGTGCGTTGCTCTTTTATGCTTGACATGCGCAGTATGATCGATGTCATGCTGAGACTACTCCAAGACGAGGACGAAACAGTAAGAGACGAGGCGGCTAAGGCCACTGCCGACATGCTCACCACCGAAGCGAGGGCAACCCAGCCTCGGACTCACCCCAACTGTGCGTTGCGATCAATCCTCACGTTCTTCGCCGAGAAATGCTGGCGCTGCGTGGCCTTGGTTGAGAAAGTCCTCTCCTATTTCGTCGCACGAGACGTCACTGCGCCGCTACAGAGGTACGTCAGGACGGGCACCAGTTGAGGCCATGTGACTTGTAGTGTAATGGTGAATGTCACGTGATCGTGTGCCTCGTTCTCGTCTCTTCAGCTTCTGTCTGTTCGGTCAAGATGATGCCAACTTGTACAAGGAGAGACACTACACCTTGGACTGTCTGCTTGTTTGCGGAAAGGTAAGACTCGATGCCACCCACGCCACGCACGACCATGGCCACGGCACGTGTACTGACCATACTGCGATCACCATTGCGTCTCGTAGGCCATGGTACAATGCATCTGCGCCCAAGACAGCATGGCCCTGATAGCAACCTCGATTGCATCGATGCTGTCTCGTTTAGAAGATGTAACACCTGAAATTGTCGATTTGTTGAGCAAGGACAATTGTCGGGCGACGGGGAGTGCTTGGGGCGCCAGCGGTTCGAGAGATGTCTACTACGCCGCGGCCCAATTGGTCGGCTCAGCAGAGCTGTTAGCCACATGCCAGTTGAACGGCGAAGACAGCAAACGGCTTGCCAATGCCAGCGTCTCGATCCAGTCTCTGTTGAAGGTCAGCGTTCGATTGAGTCCTGATAGACTGAGGTCCTTTGGCGTGACTTGCTTGTTGTCTGTCACTATGGCAACCATCATCACGTGATTTTCGTTATTCCTTAGGATGATTTTCGCATCTGTGGCTCCTTGAAGGACAGAATCAAGCGTTTGACCGTTGCCGGATGACAACAACGAACGCCACAACCGATATTTATGTAGTTAGGAAACGATCAAATAGAGCGTGACTTTTTCTTTTTTGCAAAACAATAAATTAAATTCAGTTATTGTATTTGGAAAATTATTCAACTTGGGCAAATGTGCCGCGGACGCTCTCAACGTTTCCACGCTGGATTGCCAAACTCAAATTTGCGATAAATTCGACCTTGCTCGACTTTTCTTTCATTCCTCTTGCCATGTGGCCTTCAGCAGCAATCGGACCCCCTCCCTCCCCCTCCCTAAGGCAAAACGGATTGCAGCGTACAGCACGACAAGACTCAAGACGAGACGGCAGAGAACTTAGTGTTTGTATTCTAATCGCAAACCAATCACATGGAGTCTGATTGTATGGTCTACTGTTTAGGAATGTTAATCATGACTATTTCCGCCTTCAGCAGCTTACGACCTTCAGCTACGTCACAATGATTGGTTAACAGGTCCAGGTTCTTTCGCAGTTCGTCTGCAGCCATTGTCTTTCTAGCGTGCTCTTTCATCGTGACGAAATCAAGAATGAGGTTTCCGTCCAATGAGGTCTCGTCGAAGCAACACGTGACGTCAATGTCTGCTTCCACCTTCGATTTGTCGTGCTTGAGAGCGAGTCTTTCCGTCAGTTGTTCGATTGACTTCATGGCATAGTCTTCAAAAGCCCCTTCGCCCCCGTGCACGTGGCCAACAGACTCGAACATGGTCGTCATGAACTTTTTCACCCCTTCGTTTTCAGTGCCGTGCAACAGGATGCATTCTCCGCTGTCATGGAGGACATTGTGGATGATGTTGAGCAGCGTCGAGTCTTGTTCTTGGATGTGCTCCATCGAGTGAGCGAAGACTACCACGTGGAACTGCTCCTTCGTCTTCTCCATTTTGCTTAAATACTCTTCGATCTTCTGACTGTGGATCTTCAGCGTCACATTCTTCATAAATGGCGGCTTCCTCTCGGCGACGCTGGCTTGAAACTTGGCGCTGAAGACTTCGTCTGGTTCCACGCAGACATAATTGATAGCGACGTCTACGCCCATCTTTGCAGAAATGCTTTTCAAGAAGAGTAGGTCGAATTCGCCATCGCCACAGCCGACTGAGAGGATACTGAGTGATCTCGGAGAATCGGACACCGCTGCCAGGTGGAGCATAGGCACCAGTCTTTCCACCGTCCTGGCGTGTTCAGTGGAATGCCTCGTGAAGGCGCAGTACTGCTCTTGATGGTTCGATTGGTACTCAGGAATCATTCTGAAAAGAGAAAAGCCGGCATTGCACTGTCAATCAATAAAGCCCATTCCAAATTGATTAGTATCAAAAGGGCTAAATGCAAGGCATTGATTGACATGCTCACACACACTACCTTTTCCCTGTGAAGATGTCTCAAGGAGTCGTAACACGTCGTTCCCGTCTGCAACAAATGCAAATGGAATGGTCAATCCATGCAAGGAGCAGCACCTTTTAAACGCATGCACGCTTTTGCCTACGGCAGCAGAATTGAAATGATTTGAAATCGCGACGTTGTGTGATCGCGAGACAGACAGATTGTTCCGCATGCACAGACATTCGTGGCCTGACGTGGCAGTCACAGGCAACCGTCGACGTGGTCCTGCGTGCGTGGTGCCTTGAGCTGATTTGTCATCTGTATAATTATATTCGTTCATCTGTGGCCATCGATCTCGAAATGATAATGACAGGTGCTGCCATTTATAGATATCAAATTATGCCAACATTATGACATCATATCACACAGGATGACAACGAAATCAGCTGCAGGTGACAGTAGACTGGGTGCCATCATAGCCATCATCATGTTGGGTGTCACAACAAGTCAGCAACCATACGACAAGGCATATCGATCGAAGGCAAGCAGTCGGAGTTAGTGATGTCGTGCAAGTTGGCGAACGAGCCATAGCGCGGCAGAATGTGACTGCGAAACGTACCCACGGCTGCGGTTACTTGAGACACTTTTAACAGTCCTGTGCAGAAGAACGCGGCGGTGGCGCTGCAGCGTGCTGAACTTACGTCGAGACCTATCTGCTGAGAGACGCTCCAAGATGTCCCCGTCCTTCGAATGCAAATGGTTTGTTGTTATGAGACGCAATGAAAACAGGGGCGTGACATTGAATCGAACCGAGGCTGGGCCTCGTGGTTCGAAGGGTCATCATCATTACTTTCAGATAAAATAATTATATCGAAAGAAATACACCAGACAAATGATTTATTAGATGGTTTCTGAGAGAGTGACCGCAGCAATTGAAAGTTCCCCTTCTCTGCTACTCGGAAGATGGATGGTCCGAATGGGTGAAACCGTAAAGCTCGGGCTACCAGAGGCTCCTTGTTTTATGGAGGCGTTCCGTATTTCAATACCTTGCAGTGCTATGTTTAGTTGGAGTTATTAGACTTTTCTAGCCAGTCATTTGGAAATGTTTTGTATTTGTTCTCTATGGTGTCTGGATCCGTTCTGGTATTCTTTTGTATTTATTTAATTGTTCAATGCAACCATGATCTGGCTAGAGCTCTAATAATGTCGAAAGTCCCGTGTAGCGTTGGCTTGGTCGATCAAGGATGCCGAGACCAGTGCAGTGGATGCTATATGGGCTGTAGAATGTGGCGAATGTTGCTCGGCATAAAGTGGAACGACTTCGCATCCAATGAAAGTCAATCGATGGTGTCTCACCCAAGAGGTGGTTATCTAGCAGCAATTCAAATGGTTGGGTCATTATCAAAGACACACGCTTCTCTCACCCTGATTAGCGGGCTGCCCGACACGGCTTTGGACGGTCTTCGAAGAGGATGTGGTTCGCCAGTCACCACACTCATTGCTGATGCAACAAACCGCCGACCCATGCCAACAAAACAGAGGAGCCACCCGATGTGTTTGAGGAGTGGCCGTGGTGGCTGTCAAAACGCCCAAGGCGAAGATGATGATGATGGCAGACCCAGGCTCCGATGGACAGAGACATTGAGTTGTGATATATAACTAGTTACAAAAGTTGCCATTTTGAGAAACAGCCAAATCAATTGAATCTTGTGACATCTGCGCTGATCTTTAATTTTGAAAAAGTTGCTTTTAAAGTAACTGTAACTACTGTAGGCACTTCTTGTGGACAAGTAACTAGTAGCTTTAGAAAGCTACTTTCAAGATTGAGTAACATTTAAAAGTAGCTTGTCACTTTCTATACAATGTAGCTGTAGCTGTGACTAGTTACTTTTAAAAAGTAACTGACCCAACCCTGCCGGTGGATAGACAGTTTTCGAAGATTGCGTGGTTCGATGATTATAATGTTCGATGGAGATTCGCAGCAGCACCCTAGAGCCTCGATCCAGTGTGAAGCACACTGGGACTAGCAGTTGTGTTTGCAAATGTTCAATAAATGCTCCTGCGAGTCCTCTCTGCGCCACAGCAGCTGCAATGCCAAACCTTCCAACCAACTGATGTTACATGAATCATAATGTGACGACGAAGTAAAACCCTTTCCCAATGAATTAACGGCGGAAAGTAACTTACATGGCAACAGTAAGTTCAAATGCATCCTTTAGTCCTCACGAAGGAAGATTCAAGTAACGTACCGTGGAGTCATGGATTGCAATATTGCAAAGAAATACGCGCAAAGAGAACAAGAACACCACATAACAAGTATTTCTTTCAAGCTTTTTTGCGAAATTTCGTAAACTCAAAGAAAAAGTGCAAACATGGTTACAACTTCGGCAACGGTGACATCGGTCTTAATAAACACAAACGAAAATAAATATATCACGTTTAACGATATTTACATCAGATCCGATAGTACTGAAGATCAAAATTTGCAGTGCTTACAAGACCCAACCGACGGTCGCAGAACCAAGAACGATCTCTTCACTGATGAGTTAAATTTTGTCTTATAAATAATCTAGTATGCAACTATTAAGATGTTACCAGACATCCGGGTTCCTTCAAACCCTTTCGAGCTGAAATATTAAATTGTCAGTAATTGGTTAGTGCCATGGAAATGCTAGCGAGGGGCCCGCCTCACTTCTTGGCGATCTACAAGCGAGACTCCCACCTGAAACTAGTCTATAATGTGAATCAACCACCAAGGTCACGTGGTGAGCTGCATTACTCTTGAGTCGTTACAGTTCAGTAGATATGCTGTAGTTGCTGGTGACGTCAGGACTGGTGACATTCTGTCGTCCTTCTGACGTCATTTTGCTGTTCGTTGGATGCGATCGATCCTTGTTGTCGATGTGGTTGTTGTTGTTGTTGGCCGGCGGATACCTTGGACTGATCACCTGCAGAAAGGAGCGAAGCGTATAAATGAGACGCATGCGCACAACATCAATATGACACAAATGGGATCCTACTGCATCGTTCGCCCCGATTGCAGTTCCAAGCGCATCGTTCATTCAAGCCGTCTTATTGAGAAGACGAGACATAACAGTGCTGAGTAATTTGAGTTACCTGCTCAACAAACGGATGTCCGCCATGCTGCAAGAGAAACAACAGCACCGCTTAGTCGAACGGCATCGAGACAACAATATGGTGGAATGAATACACATCAAAGCATGCGAGGGTGGCAATGACGAAGAAAGTTACCTCGATATGGTGGTCTTGCCTCACGAGATGCCTGCAACAAGAAATCACAGCAATGAACACAAGTCAGCTGACTAGCTCTGACGTCACATGCGGCAAACCATCGAGACGACTTACGGCGGCAAGTACTGCTGCATGTATCGATTCACGTGCTGTTGTTCGACGACGCGATGCTGCTGTTCAGGTGGAAAGCGGCGGTGGTTGTAGTGCGGGTTGGCTTGCCGCGGGACTGCGGCCGCGTGCTGACTACGCGGGGGATAGTAGCCTTGCAACGGCATTGGCGCGTGATGCTGATACATGACGTGCTGCTGCGGCATCTGCTGCGGCATTTGTTGCGTCATCTGTATATGTTGCGGCTGGTAGTGATCACGTGTGGTAGAAGGGAGTTGATCGCCATGGTAGACCGGCTGGTTCTTGTTTCCTGTTTCAGGACCGAGCTCCAGCAGCACCTAAGCAATAACATAGAGTAGCGAGAGAAACGGGCGACCGTGCATCCATCTAGTGCCACTTGGTATTCCGCTGTCTGACATTACCTTGGTGCTAGTTGGGTCGTAGTTGAATCCGCGTGATTGTCGCATGGGATGATTCATCTGCTGCTGCTGCTGCTGCTGGTGATGCCGATGCTGGTGATGCCGATGGTGCATGTGCTGCCGCCTTGCATCCATGCCGACCGCATGGCGAACGTCAAGGGCAGGCACCATCTCCCTGAAACGCAACAGAAGCCACTCGCTTTGACGTTGAAGTTTAAACGAAACTCATTACTGAGTGTGAGGGGATTGTGGCTGTCGCTTGCCGCACTCACGAGTCGGACAGTCCTCCGTTGTGGCGTCGGCGGTGTCTCTCGTAGTGCTGCCGCCTTCTGTCCCTGCTGGCCTGTTCGCCGTCGCTCTTTGAGCCTGACGTGTAGCCAGATGGACGATGCCTGTCGCAACAAACAACAGGAGTCGTCAATGGGAGCAACAGACTATATCTGATCGCGTGTCATGCCAGCACATTACGGCAGCCCTACCGGCGGTCGCTTCTGTTGTGTCCTTGTTGGGAATGGTGGTCCCAGGCCTGTTCGTGAAGCGACCTGGCGGAAGACACACACATACACACTCGTAGTGTTATCAATGAACACTCGCATATTTTCATTGCTCTGCCATCGCACCAGAAGCAGATCTAAGCGGGCAGAGGCGGGCGTTAATAAATGATCTGACTGACTCACTCTCGACTGCGGCGCCTGTAATACATCTGCTCTTGCGGGTCTTCGGGTCGGCGCGGCGTCTCTCTTGATTCACCCGCACGGTACAGCATGTTCGGCTCTGAGCCAGTCCTGTAAGAGACATTACCAGGATGTGTTACGACCCATTCGGCAGCCTTTGACCTCACTCAATCGAATGGCATTGGCTCGTACTTCGTTCTCATTGGCTTGAAAATGGACTCGGCGTCACTGGCACTCGTATATCCTGAGTAATAATGCGACCTACGAACGAAACAACAACAAGACATGAAAGACTCGAAGCTGAATGGATGTCGTAATGACGACGTAGACCCATTTTGACCCC
>OFHS01000008.1:35074-57731 GCA_900245855.1 Calvadosia cruxmelitensis | reverse complement strand
CGCTTCCTTCTCCAGAGCCCGGGGGCCAATGGTTTGTTGAGGAGCCGACCTGCATGTCAAGGATGCCTATGACGGACGTGGGTGAGCGTAAACGACAGCCAGCGCCCAAAACACGCACACGCACGGACGGTGACGGTCACATCGGAATCATACAGTACGAAAGAATGAACTCCGCCAGGAAGACTACCTTTTGCGCTTTGCCTCGTCGTTCGAAACGTATCCGCCTTGGTACGTTGAAACTTTTCTGCAACAGCAAAATGGAGAAGCGTAAATCATAACATTCCATGCGGTGACCGGACGTAAGCAAACACCACGTGACCATGGACCATAAGACTGACGCACCTTCTCGGCATCTCGATGTCTCCACCAATCACCGTCGTGCTGTTCTCCGCCGGGCTGCGTGAAGACATGACACAATTGACGATCATTCAACTGTAAGCTCGATCAATGGCATTATTTATTCCAAACGGTCACACTGTAGGATGAGCATCTTACTGTGGGAATCGAGGCGACGGTGCAGTTTTACTGCTGGGTGGAACATCGATTGATTGGTTCGGCCTCTTTCCGTTTGTGTACAGACCACTGACAAAGAGAAAACCAAATCAGTTGCATAAATAAAAGCAATCAAGGCATAGAAATGCGCAAGTGGCATCAAAGGCGTCCTGCGTTACCTTTGACTATCGGGCTTCTGTTCCCATGGCGCGTGCGGTTGTTGGTCAGCCTGGACGGCGTAGTAACTGCCTTGGTCAGCCCCCTCGGACCTGCAACGACAGAGAAAGAGGAACTAATGACTGACTACATGCTAGAACCCAAGGCCACGCAACGCCGATAGTCGGGTCGGTCTCGTACTGAGATTGGTCTAAAGAAGGTTTCAATCTATACTCACATTCGGAATTGCTGGTCCTTGCGGCTCTTTGCAGAACCATTTCTTGCTTGGCCATACTTGGATTCTGCTGGAGAATAAGCTAATACTAAATAGTGTCCAACTCACTGCAAAGCGAGAAAGGGCACCTCAGCTTAAATTCCGGCATACCTTCGACGCTGCTTCGTCGCGTGTACCTCTTACTTTGAACTCTGATAAAAATAAATAAAAAATAATTTGATTGATAAATCATCATAATCAATGGCGTGGTCGTATTCTCCATTCGGTGACCGCATTTTAAGAAGCCTCACCGGCGCACTGTCGGAGCAGGACGGTGCAGGCGCTCATTGTCTTCCATGATCTCGCGTTGCGTTCTTCCGCTGGATAAAACGAGGCAGTACTGCGTTAGCACAACATATAACACACGACAGTGTACATCACAAGCAGCTTCTCCGTGGCATCTACCATTTCTTAGCTCACCTAAAGCGAAAGCCAGAACTTTTCCTAAACAGAAAATTGTAAGCTGACGATGGTACATCTTTCGCCTTCTCCAGCCTGCAGAGAAAGAAAACCAGTTCGCATCTGTTCGAAGGTGGTTCGCATACCCTCATATGACGGCGAGCTAGTAGACAGACCACGGACAAAGACACATCAGACACAATTCGCTCACCTGAAGAACGTGTGGTGTTCCGCACAGCATCGCCACAAGGTCTTGGCCGCCTGTTTTGAGCCAAGCACAAACGTGAACTCTTTCTCGTCGTCCTGCAACAGATCGACCGAACTATTCAGCTACAATTCGGGCCACGGCAGCGACAACAAAAATGTAGACGCATCTGCATCTGAATCTCACTACTTAGTTGTAATCCCTCGGGTATAAACAGCAGTCACGTGACAGAGAATAAACAACGCTGCGAACACCGAAATGGACGTTCGTTTGCGAGGCTTACGTTCTTTCCTTGGTTGGCTCTCACGATGAAAGAATCACCTTTGAATTTCAGTTTTGTTATTTTTGGCCTGCAAATAAATTGCGAAGGAAAAGGACGTGAAAATAGCACAAAATAATTCCAGCAGCAGCAGATGAATGAACGCAATTGACAGAATGCCGCCAACATGCTCACCATATGAAGCTGCCAATCTTGTTCTTATTCTTGAATAATACTATTCCGGTTGGTGTCAATCCAAGGAAGTAGTCAATGTTGTCCTGGCCCTGCCGAAGCAAACCAACCAGCATCAAACTAATGTACGCAATCGTAGCAAATTTGTGCCGCTGACCCAGAAGGAGGCTGACATCAACTGACCTTGACAGGGTAAAGGTCAACGCCATACATCTCTTGCCATTTTACGCGCTCCAAGAAGTTCGACTCAGCCACAGATGGGACTTGACCTCTGAAAGAAAGCGATAGCAATGCAAGCAATCAGCCATCGCAAGACTTCTAGCTCATCCTGGAATATACGAATCAATAAACTCTCTACCGTACGTTCGGCCCATTTGGTCAGATTCTAACAGCCGCGGTCACAAATTAGAATGATCGAACGATATAAATATGTCATTGGACTTCTACGACATTAGCCCTGCAGCATCTTAGTCTAAATGAGTGATCTAAGGCCTTACCTTAGCTTTTGATGTACTTCTGCGATCCTTGTTTCGAGCTCCTCAGTCTGCAAACCAGTAACGTATCACTATGGTAATGATATGTCACACGACGCCCATGTTTCCATGGCAACAGCATGCATCTTACCTGACTCGGAAGAAACCGGAATTCTGAAATATAACCTTCTGTGTGCATGCTGGAGTCGTAGTCTCCCAATTCAGCTGTCAATAGAGGAAGGTATCTATCTAACTGACGTTGTCAGCAAACAACTCTCCAGTGATTCAAAGTGATTCTGGAAAACTGAAGGACTATACACTTCAGTTTTAGTGCTCTTACATTGAACAGCATAGCCACATAGTTCCGATGCAACGTTAAAATTGCACGGCAGCCTGGAAATCAATAAAAAAGCCTCATTTACATTTCAACACATGGACAACATTTGACGAGACATTGGACAATTAAAAGTCAAACATCATGAAATTACCGTCCTTGAAGCATATCCTTTTTAAGTTGCAAAAAGAACTGGTACCTATGCAGAGTAAAATTCAAGTATCGTTCAATCACTGAACTTTGAAATGCACAGATCCAAATACAGAATAGCTTGATAAGAATGAGCCATATCTCACCGTGTCAGCTCTTCAGTGAGTTTGGTTGGGTCCGCTGCGTAGAACTTGACTCCAAAGTACAAGGTAAAAGGTGGACCGCCTAACAACATCACGAAGCACTCCATTCAAAATCAATCAATTAAACACAGAAAACAGACCTATTGAACAACAATAAACTATCCTGCTATCATAAATTAGAAAGAAGCAGCGAAGGGAGGGCCATTTCCACAGGCGGATACATCGAAGCTCATGGTCCGTGGGAATGAGATGCGCGTCAAAACATTCGTCTGGATTGTGACAGCCACATTCTGACGAGTGCCACGCCACCTGCTATAAACGCACGGATTATCACTCACTCTGTACTTGCTTCTTAATGGACTTTTCAGCATCAAGCCAGTGCTACAAGAGAACAAAGAACCGCTGCAACTAAAGATGACAATAACAGGCCGGCCTTAAGTTATGCAATCTAAGAATGGATACCAAAAAGACAAAAGTAAGACTATACCGTTTGGTCATCTCTGTCTCGATAACGAAGGCCAAAGTAATCTCGTTCCAGCAAGTTAAGGAAGCTGAATACCTTTTCCAATAGTTCGTGGCCTTTGGTTTTACTCTAAAAAGAGAACTTCAGTGATCACCCAAAATGTTTCACATACATAAGGCAAGAGACTACATAGGCTAGTGCTGCAAAGTAGAACATGATAAATTCAAAGTAGTTGAATTCATTCCAGGAATATCAACAGTGTCCAAATGTGCATATTATGTGTGTGTGTGTGTGTGTGTGTGTGTGTGTGTGTGTCCTAATTCTGCATAGGTCTGCCTTCGCTTTGCAACATGAATCTTCCTTTGACGCGCTGTTCTTCTATTTGAAGAGAGGCCTCTATTCCAGTCTTAGAAAACAGACCGCCTGCCTATTTTCAAAACCGAGTATGTTTGTTGATTTCTGTATTTCTGTCTAGTGTCTAGCCCGTAGTGGAAATAATTATTTAAATCTTCGGTCACAATAGATTCATTAACTTCATAAAGAATAGCAGGTCATTGACCTTTATAGAGAGGTCAAATTCTGCAACTTCCTATTCCGTCTGATGAGAATGTGGCATATCGTCCCAAAGGGCTAACTACTCTCCAGTCTCGGAATCAGTCAAACTCAGAAACAAAATAAGATGAAAAACTAGCAGCAAAAATCAGGATGCATAATTAGAAGATACTTTTCTACAAAATAATTATGTTGCTTTACTTAATTATCACTCTCACATGTCTACAACTACTTGATAGAAAAGTAACAAATTCCTGATCAATGTCATCATACCATCAGACGCATGGGACTTAAGAAGCATCTGTGGCAGTCACTTATACATACGACCACAGATTGATGACTAGTGTCCAGGATAGATATCATTACGTAAGCGCCTTATAAACGACATGTAAGAGCAGAGTGCTACTACAATGAAATTCAGATCAGTGGCAGTGGCTATCGCTTAAAAAAAAGAAAAAAAATGGACAGCAAGGGCTGATCCAGGGGGAACTTAGGAAGAGACCGAGCTCCAAAATAGCCAAACTGGCAATACAGTCAAACCTGTATTCGCGGCCACTTCTGTAGAATAGCCACCTGTACGTGTAACTATAAAGGCCAGTCTTCGTAACCCCACTTTCTATAGAAATCAACCTGCACAGGAAGGCCACCTGTCTATAAAGGTTATTTTGCTCAGGTCCCAGAGGTGACCATTGTAGACAGGTTTCACTGTACTAATGAGTCCAAACTCCAGGACTCTACCCCACAGCACGTTTCCATGGTGAAATTTTGACAACTAAGCCAGTCGGAATGTCTTGCTAATGTTGTTTTATAAAACTGTCCATTAATGTGTGCCTGCATTTAAGTTAGTCTACCCTTGTTCCAAGCACCCTTTTTCTGCAGATTGATCGACTAACAATTATAGATGTGTGCTGCTTCATGCAAGTTGGATTGCATATCAGAAGCATGCCAACTCAGTCAGATGGTTGACTACATACATCAAGAGCGGAATTCCCAAAAGATTTTTTGCAAAACTTTTAAGAACCTAGAAAAATTGCCTCCTTTGCGGCTCAAAAGCATTGTTGCATAACAGAGCTTGGTACGACAAAAGACTGCCAAATTCGAGAATAAAGAACAACGTTGTGCCACCACTGACAGTTTGTGGAGTTTGCCCAAATTGTACATTATGGGTTATATGGGTTCGATTTGGGGACATATTGCGTTTGAGCACCTAAACATTTTGAAAGTCATGTTTTTGAACCACCCTAGCCAACATGTTTTCATCATCATCATTGCCATCTGTATTCATGGCAACATTATTCCTTAAAGAATACACTTTATAGAAGGCAATGTTGACATCAGAGCCCAGTTTCACAGTGAACAATTTCTAGAGGAAGACAATTTAAAGCCATACACTTTGGTCAAATGTTCCAAGCCTAGTGAGTTAAAATACAAAGCCTAGCACTTGAGCTTAGATTTCTTGGTATGTTTCATATTATTCTCCAGTTAAGCTTTAATTTACAACTTTTATCATTGGGTGTTATCAAACATACGCGTATTCTAGCAATAAACACAATTCTCTATTTAGAGTTTACAGGCAAATTTGTTGCACCGAAAGTTTTCATGTTTTGGAGGGCCCTGTGGAAGAAAAGTCTTTAGACTTAACAGGCTTTTTACCCTCTTTAAATAAAGATTTGATTGATTGATTGATTGATGTTTTGTATCAAGTTTGAAAAAATTACCCTTGTAAATTTCTTTCTGTGAAAGCTTCAAACAAGGCGAATCAAGTTGGAAGTACAGCAGGCTCACCGACGATTTAGTTATTTGCTTTTCAATCCCCTGTTCAATTCTTTCGGCGATGGATGCAGTAATTAATGTACAGTAGGCATACAGTCCGACCCTGCTGTTAGCAGTTCTCAACACAAAATATAAGAGCAAGAAATAAAAAACTTTTGAAATGACCAAGAGATCTTTCCTACATGTTTGCGTGCAAACTTTTCTCGCATTCAAAACAATCAGCGTTTATCTGCCGTTTATCAAGTCACATGAGGATGGCGTTTCCCTTTCGGCAATGTTATACAACAAATGAATCGGAAAGATGACAGGAATCTGATGGAATCTCAAATGAAAGTGTCTGTCAAACACCAGAGGCGTGTCGAATTACAAAAAGTTTCAAACAACACGTCGTCCGAAGGCAAACAACAAGCAGCATCGAGAAGAAGAGGCTTTTGTAGTGGAGTTGTGTTGACAGAAGTCTTGCAGTGGCCAACCACTGAAGTTTACCGAAAATGTCGTCGCGCGATCGAGCTAGCACTGCCGACCCGGCAAAAGTGAAAGTTCAAGCGTGGCATCACTATTACCAAGCTACAGGCAAGGCCAAATGAGAGTGGGAAGCGGTGTGTTCAACTTCCTAATGAATCAACCTTCAGCGGTCGTATTCATGTCTATCCTGTCTGGAGGGCGAAGCGGTGTCATCGCCTTTGAAGCAGGACGATGTTATGAAACCGTTAGAAATTCATTATGAATGCAGTCAACTGAACATTGTGAAACTACCATTGATTGATTGATAACTTATTCTGACATCAAATTCCAACGCACAACAAGTGAGTCAAAAATACTAGAAAATAATTACGCTGACAATCAATGGGAAATGAAACCTACGTGAGAAACTTCGAGACATCAATCAGACACGTGTCCAAGTGTGTTAAAAAACACATCACTTGGTCGCGGAGACAACCCAATATCACACGATTTTGTTCAACTTCTGTTATTGTGATTGTGAAACAAAACACATGGTGTCTGGCGGTCCTTCCCGACACAAAACGAACCAATTTATTGCCAGGAAGTACCTGAACGGCATTTGGAAAGCTAAATAACAGAATGACCTGTCCTTTGCAAGCGAGGTCGACTGTCAGCTGTCAAAAGACTATATGAACGCGATAACTGAAACCAGGCCATAACACGAAATGACATTCCATGAGTGATGAAAAGCCTTACGCGTGTTGCAACGGGAAAATGTTGTTCATTCGACTCGAGAGAAAGCGAACTGCAAGATCATGACTTCAAACTAAAACATGACCTCTCGTGCTCCAAACAACTGCACCCATTTGAAAACAGGTGATGGCCAGATAACAAGCTTACGAAGACTCAATGCTCGCAGTTCGGTCAGTTTGAAGCAAGAGAAAGCACAAAACTCACCGTAATGTCGTGAGACAAATCGCTGTCATCCAGCAACAACACTCTGCAGTGAATCTTCTCTTTGCTACCAAACAGCGGCATTTCGCGAGATTTTCCCCCGTTAACAATAATCACCGATAACTTTTCATTGGCGATTCACTTTTTCCAATGAGCAATGAGGCGATGAAATCATGCAGCAGAAACACCAGATGCTGACCTATATTATCATTGAGATGTGATCGTTGCATTGCCAACGAGTTGACAACGGCATGTGTTGTGCAGTGCAACTATGCGATTTCTTTGGGACAAAATAAACATCGTCGAATGTGTTCTAATCACTCATTGGTCTTTTATCAGACTCTCTATTGTTCCGAGCTACTTTGGCTCTTGTCACAACAAAAGGACGCCAAGGAACCGGACGCGATTGTTTCTGCCGCATTCAGCCCGCCGCTGCCAGCCTTTCTTTGGGTCACACAATCGGCAGTCCACGCGCCGGGACGTCCACAAGTCAACTGAATTAATGTTCTAAGCTCATGCTGTTTGCTGCAAAGAAGTTACAATGATGTAATAATGAATGAGACGAAAATTAGCAAGATGCTGTCTTGCATTAGGCACTTGCGGGACAATGGCACAATGCATCTCAAATCAGTTGCAAATTGAGAAGATCCAAGCGCCAAGTGGCAGCCTCAAGCAGTCGGTCAATCGCTTTCGAGGAAAAGCCTTTCGTCATGCAACAAAGAAGCTTACAATCTAGCATTCAATAACAGAAGCGTTGTCAAGACAACTGGACGCCATGACAGCATGATGCTTCTTGCCACGCCCCTTCTCGTATTCTACGAATCATTTGCATTGTGACTCTGGCATTGACACTTGACAGCACTCGTATTTTCACATAACTATGTCAATGATATGTGATGGCTTGAAATTGAATTCATATTCAACTGAGAATGCGACTATTGACTGCGCTTCTGAATGGCGACCCTGCGTGTATTTTCACACCGTCTCCCATTCTCTGGTCTTAGCTAGCTGGATGGTGATTGACGATGGTTGGTTCAATTGGTTGATGCTGACGAGAACATTACCAGTCTGGCATTTGTAAAGGATTTAATATCCCAAATTCCCAATGGCTGTGGACTTCTTCAAGGACACGTGGAAATGTCTTCTGCGATTGGTGAGCCGCGCTGTTCCTTACGGTAGAAGCCTGGGCTCTAGCACCAGCCAAGACTCTTCTCCTTTCGCAGCGAACAGTTCTTTCTTTCGGTTGTTTTGCCTACATCATGGCCACTTGAATTTTTGTTTCAAGTCCCGTAGCACTGGAGCTACACAGAAACGGGCGTGTAAAGGAGGGGCCTTTGCGGTGGATTGCTTTCTGAAATGGTCTCTGAATAAAATGTGAAAGCTAGAGGCTCGAGAACGCCCTATCTGTCTCTCCGTTTCGCGTTGTCTTGGATCTCGGATGCCAGACATGACGCCTCTGAAGTGTATCAATTGCCGCCAAACTGTAGCCCATGAGGACGCCTTCCATAGCAAGCAGCATTCTCGCTACCTCCACCAGCAGCTTTCAACAACAGTTGGTAGTGAGTATGAACAGCAAACAGTCCGCTGCGTTTGCCAGCAATGTGTCTTCTATCGTGTTGAGAGATGTTCAGGATGCACTCAGGCGCTACCCCTTTGCATGTACACGCTGGACCAATGGTTCATTTCTGAGTCGCATAAACGGCGTTGCCTCGACTGCACAGCTCTTGACGACACGATGACGTTAATGACAATTGTGAAGGGTTCACCCGCCAGTCGATATGTCATGCAGTGCTCAGAGTGCTCAGAATTTAAACTCCTCTGTTCATTCCTACTGCTAGATAAGGAACTGGGTAAGGGGAGACGAGCCGTTAGAGAAGGGAGCGAATCGGCTGCTGGCGTCTGCCTGGAATGCCAACTTAGTCAAGATATCACCCATTACAAGCAGGCTGTTTACAACAAGTATCGATTGGAGGTCTCATGTGATCCTCTTCCTGGGCAAAAAGCGTCTAGCCTCACCAATGAAGATCTCTCGGACTGTACTGAGCCACGTGCTGCGATGTCATATGCAAAAGCTGTGGTGGGAGGACACTTGTATCAGGATAGAATACCCAATCGAGAACTGAGGAGTAATGCTGTGTTGGAAGGACGTGGTCCTGAACTGGTCGTTGCATCACTTCAAGGTATTACAGTAGGCCGTGGATATTCTTGCGGTAACCAGACAAGTGTTGTTGTTTGCGCTACTATTCGGCAGGTCATCGTTCTGCGCACGCGTCAAATGCAAAACCTTGAAGATAGAAATAAACAATGTTGTCCCTAGTAATCGAACCCAGACCTTCAATTTGTTTGTGGTGAGAGCATCCCCAACACTCTACAAAACTCAACCAGAGTTTGTAATATATTGTGTTATTCCCTTCCTTTATTTACATACTATTGGATGGAACCCTTTGACCCCCAACCCTCTTCCCATTCCTAAACATACTCCTAGTCCTATCCGCGTGACTGCCTGAATGCGAGACGAACAGTGTGAGCAACAACTTGTCCGGTTACCTTACAAAAATCAGCTTCCATTACAATATAAACAGAAACCACCGATCCGTGTTTTAACCGCCAATGCTTGTTTTTGTCTTGTTTTCCATTTAGAGTCAACGCCAATTGATAAGTCAGTTTCATTTGTCTTAAATTCCTCATTTTAGGGGGTTGGTTTATAAAGAAGATGATAAGCCTATATCTTGGTTTAAAAATTATGATGGAAGTATTCGTGACAACGTAAATCTTAGTAGCAAACATAATTTCATATTCGCAGGGGATGTGTAGCAGTCTCTTGCCTGACTGAATTTTCAGACCCTGTGCATTGATTGAGCTGAACTTTGACCGGAGAACTCTGAGAAGCAACAAGCATTACCAATCAAGTTGGAGTATCCAAATAGGATTCAGAGGAGCAATCATCATCATCTTTATTGTGAAACCCGATTTGTCGTAATTCGCTTACTCCAAGAGGGGGCACACATGGTAGCGGTGAAGCATTGGAACGTCCATGTAGTTGTAGATCATAAGAGCAACAGTAACTTAGCAGTCAAGACTCTTATGCCAATGCAGGAAGTATAGCTTTTGAGCTGAGGACACACCACGAAACAGAGCGTCATGACAGGACAAAAAAAATCAGCAATGTGTACACCACATTTCTGAAGCAAAGGCAACAATATTAAATTAGCAGTTGTGCTATAACAATAAAGTAGCCAAGTGCTAATACAAGTTTCAGGTAGACTTTATAGAAATATGTATGGCAATTTATTTTCATACGAGAGTGTAATTAATTATGCTGTTTACACTTGGTTTCACGGTTCACCCAAGAAATGGTTCAATTGAAGAGGGGGTTTTTGTGCCTTGTTTATTCATCTAATTCATGCTGCCACTGAACTACAGTCTACAATACACGTGGACTTGCTAAAATTGCTTTTAGGTTATTTTCACTCCATCTCTGCTACTGCAAATTTTGATCTGACTGGTGAGGTTTCTTGCTTTGTAGACAATCTCTGTGAGCCTGTCAACAGTGTGCTCTTTCATGAAATGCCACGGTTGTTGAAGAAAGTCCAACTTGAGTTGCAGCTTCGAGGTCTGCCTTTGAGTATCTCAACTCAGATCCTCCAGCGGAAGCTAAGGCAGACGTCACATTCATTTTCAGTGCAGGCGACAGAGGAAACAAACTTCTTTGATCCTGAAACGCGGTGGGCTTACATGGCGATCTACACTCCTGTTCATGCCAGCATCGTCTTTGATACGCTAATGCACAGCAAGGTGGCACCTCTCATCAATCTGCTGGAAAACTGCAATTTGTCCAAGGATAGGTACAATGTTCTACATTATTGCTGCTTGCCATCTTACTGTAAAACTCATCTGTCAAGGTAAATGAAAGGTAGATATTAATGGACGGTCTGTAGCCATCTTCATCAGAAGACAGCATGTGAGCCATGGCTGCAAAAGTAACCTTTTAAGAGTACTTGAATTAATTACAGTGAAACCTGTCTATAACGGTCACCTCTGGGACCTAAGGAAAACGACCTTTATGGACAGGTGGCCTTTCTGTACAGGTTGATTTCTTTACAATGTGTCATTTTGGGGCTATGAAGAGTGGCCTTTATGCACAGGTAACTGCTCTGTAGAGATGGCCACTAATACAGGTGTGACTGTTCAGTTAAAGCTACTTTTTCAAAACTGAAGAATAACTTTTTGAAGAGTTTGCTTTCCTCTAAAAGCAGCTGTTAAAAGTAGCAATTTAAGTCTGTTAGCCTTTCAAAACATCCTGTTGACTTGTTTGTTTTGTGTGATGTGGATTTTGCCGTGCATATTTGACTGCTCTGAAGCTGTTGGAGAGTGTCTGGTTTACACTGGACATTCTGCAAAGCAACTCATGGTAGTTCGTACAGGAACGGCGGGTCATGTTACCCAGGCTGATACACAGCGTCGTAACGAGGCTCTCTTGCTGATAAAAAGGGAGATTGTTCGTGCAAACTAGCGAGCGTGCGTTTAGCTCATCGGTAGTGCAATGAACCAGCAAACCAGAGATCGTGAGTTCGACTCCCACTACACACCTTAGTTTTTCTGTGATGAACAATCTCAGTTTCCAACAAAAGAATATTGTGTGTTAGAAGTGCCCACAATCAAAAACAAGTTAAATTGAAAATAACTTACTTTAAACAAAAGTAATTGGAAAAGTTACCCCAAAACTAACTTTCAAGTGACTAGTTGCTAAATTCAGTAGTTACTTTTTAATGCCCTGATGTGAGAATAAGAGAAGTGAATGATGATGATTAGCAATCAGTTTAATTTTGTCAAAATGGCAGGTGATTCAAAACAACCTTTTTAATGATTAATACATGTATTTATTGCTTAATTGCCTTTGTGGCAAATGGACCTAAATTATTATTATTGTTAATTGTTGCAATGTTAATTATAATTATTTACTGCAGTTTCATATAATTAGTTATGCTGCTATGTTTGGATATGTTTGTGTCTTTTTAATTTTAATTTATGTACTCGTTGTCAGGGATGTGATGTAACCAGTGCTGTACAGTAATTTTTCAAAAGTAACGAATTACTGTAATTCGTTACTTTTTTAAGTAATTGTAATTGTAATTCGTTACTTTTCTAAGAGAGTAATTTGTAATTGTAATTCGTTACTTTTTTGGCCAGTCATTTGTAATCGTTACTTTCAAGAACAGTCCAAACCAGAAATTACTTTTTACTACTTTTACTGTTTTTCTCTCGCAAATTTCAAAAACTAGGCGTGGAAATTGGGTTGTGTGCATGCAGTATTTCATTCTCTATCATTTGCGACAGACTTCAGCGGTGATTTTTAGCAAACAAAAATCGATATCTTTTGGATCAACCCTCTTATCACGATAGTTAAGCATACTTTTACAGTTGGTGGGTTGAAAAGTAATCTCGAAAAGTAATTGTAAAGATTACTTTTTTGGCAAAGTAATTTTGTAATTGCAATCCGTTACTTTTTGAGAAAAGTAATTTGTAATTGTAATTTGTAACTTTTATTCAATGTAATTTGTAATTGTAATTCGTTACTAAATAAAAGTAATTTATACAGCACTGGATGTAACTAGTTACAAAAGTAACTAGTTACTTGAAAAGTTACTTTCTCTAGTAACTTTTCAGGTAGCTAGTTACTTTGTACAAAAAGTAACTTGTAACTGTAACTAGTTACATTTTTTCAATGCAAGAAGTAGCTTTTACAAGTTACTTTCTGAAATTTAATTTTAAAGTTAAGTTACTTTTTCAGTTTTCAATTCAATCTGGTTGATAATTTCTGAACTCAAAACATGCTTCTGAAAGCTCAATTTTTTCCAGCATAATTGATAGCAAACAAAAATTATTTGTAATTTTTCATTTGAGCACCAACCAACATAAAATGACCCTTGCAACATTTGTTTGGACCTTTAATTTCGAAGAAAGTAACTCTGAAAGTAACTAACTAGTTACTTCTTGTGAAGATGTAACTAGTAAGTCACAACCCTGTTCGTTGTCTATCTGTTCACGTAGATATTTCTATAGCTGATGGATCCTTTGCTACTTAGGTTGTATGTTGCAAGGCAACAGACATGACATACAACTTCATGTGAAGTTCTTCTATCTTTATTGTCCTGTGACGTCTCGGATGCCTAGTCTAGTAGCTTGGCATTTACTCCCCCCTGTTGATGTTGCGTAGTCAATTGTGTCTTGTCGTTGGTTTCAGGATGCAAATCTGTTGCCTTGGAGCTGGTCCTGGCAGCGAGGTCCTCGGGTTGCACAGCTGGTTGCCAGGCAACGCCATCTATCATTTGCTTGACAACTGCACCCTGTGGCAGCATAACGCAAAATCCCTTGTTAGCCAACAGCTGAAAGTGGACTTCACGTACTCTTACATCGATCTATGTTATAAAATACAACCTGAAACAGTGCAGCAAGTGAAATCGGTATGTAACTTATTCGTTTTAACTCACGCCAAGTATTATCAGTCCTTTTGTTGATTGGCTTTGTGTGATGATTCTTTTCTTTCTCGATGGCAGAGTTCGTTGTTTACCTTCGTGAAGTTCTTGTCGGCCGTCCAGCACCGTGCCTCAGCCATCAATTATCTGCGTTCAGTATTTGACTTGGCTCCAAAAGGCTCTCTCTTTCTGTTCGTCGACAACTGCAATCTGGAGATCCGGAATTTCATTGAGAATTTCGTCTTTCCGGATGGCGTGTTCAGCAGGAGGTCGGACTGCAAGGAGAACAAGAACTATCGCCTCTTCTCGACCTACTCTGAATTCAGGTTTGACATTGATGACGTCACATCGTCATCTCCTCACATTTGTGACTGGCTCAGTCTGCTGATGGAATGGATCGATCGACCGCCATTGGCTGAACTCAGAGTGTTCATATTTGTAGTTGAGAAGCTGTAGTTCTTCAGCACCGCATATGCTCAGTTCATGTATATTGTACATAATTCACCTGTAAATTACTTCCATTCACTGACGTTGTACTGTACTTGGGATGTTTTCACAATGCACGTCATTGGACTGTTGTACAGTGGGCCATGGGTGTTCTTGATTGATCTTGGATGTGCGACAATGACAACATTAGCTGCGCCGCTAGAACTATTCCTTCTTTTGTACGAGTGACCATGACAACCGTCGTTCTCTTGCGCGCGCATAAGATTATGATTGATTTGCGCTGGATAAGGCATGTATTCAATGTCGTCTTTTGTGAGTGGCTCTTTGAGGTAAGGAAAGAGTGGTACTGTGTGACAAATTGATAGTTTCACCTTACTAAGGACTGTATAAGAGACATGTGGTCGCTATGTAGAGGTGCCCACACTTCTGATGATGTCTGTTGCTCACTGCCAAATGCCGCCTAGGGTGGAGTGGGTGACTGGGGAAATGTCTCCTTCGGTCAAGAAGAGTCAGGACAGTGTTGGATGTCGAAGGACGTGGCTAATCATCATTTGACATTGTTGTTGTTGTTGAATCTTTGATGCTGGCTTTTACAATGCGCCTGGATGCATGAGTCAGTGGCATGGGGGGTAATACCATGATCGCATGGTAGCATCAATGGCGTGAATCAAGGCACGACGGCTTGCATTAAGATATTTCCAATCGTAGATGCATTTGATTCATGCGTCCACACCACTGTAGGACGCTGCGTTAGCGAACAGTCGCATTTAGCTCACTTCAGGCAGTCAGTAAATCTTCATTTATTGCAAGCATGCCTCTCAGAACCACAACAAAAATTATTCGAGAATCACCCAACATTGCAGACCGTCTTAAACTCTTCAAAATACGAAATTGGGAGAATGAGCAAAACCATTTTAGAGAACATCGTCGCATCAGTCCCAACCCAAACTGGTCTAAACCAATGGAAAAGTACAGACACAGTCGACAAACGGTCCTCCACTATCAAAATAAATACCACCATTCGTATGCGGCATTCTACATCTGAATCTTCTACCCATCCATAACAGATGACCTGTTTACAGGTCGACTGAAACTTCGCTCAAAATTTCAAAAGAAAACAAGAACACAATTATACAAGCAACAAAGTCACTTTCATTCAGCGATGGCATTATCTGGAAAAAGAAAACACAGACAGCCTATTTTTTCGACGTCACCATGGGAAGTTACGATGGCGACGAGATGTGTGAACTCAGCAGTCTTTTCATGCTCCATCAATTCAACTTAGTAAAAAATATGGAAAATAAAACATTGGATTTTGTCGCAACGACGAACTATAGCAATCAGGCCCCGAAGCATAAAATACAAAACAGAACACCACCACGCATTACAATGAAAATGGACTCATTATCACTATTCAACGCAACCTGAAGCCAGCCTGGAATTATTGTAGCCCATTTCCCAGACGACACATTAGAAGTCTCACAGACAGCACATAGCAACGGTTCCTGCCGGCCCATGGCAACATGATGGCACTGTGCGAAACTAAAGACATCGATGCCGCTGACCGCACTGTTGATTTCGATTGATGTTTATTCGAAGTTCTCTTAATGCGACTATTTAATGATCAGGGCTTATTATTATGATACGAATTGATAGAATTAACGCCACGCCGTTTGGAACGGCGCAAACACCACTGATCCGCACCGATCTGCTCCGGTTGGGTGGGCGGGATCACTCTCTCTCTCTCGGCCTGCCCCTAAGGTGCTGCCAACAACAACAGTCGACTGTACGCTCTGCCTTGCGCTCCAACAGGACACACAGCACTCGTGGGACGTCACGTTTACACGGAAAGATCTCACTCACTCGATAGAACAAAGACATGTGGCTGTCTCCTGCCACGTGGCTCTGAGGTCATCCTACATGTTGCTGTTAAATGTTCCTGCCACAGCATTCCAGTCGGGACTGGAAAAAGCCTTCCTTGGGTGTCATACCCAGTCCACTGTTGGCCCTCAGCTGTTGCAGGGGTTGGCTCATATCCGGTTCAATTGTAGAGGCTCAGTTGAGCTATGCGTAAACTTGGAGAGCTAAACTCTGTCTCTTCTATCTATCATAATCACGTTCATCGTGACGTGTCTTCCATTTCTTTCACCAAACATTGCTGTCATGTTGCACATCCATTGACTGCTTAGATCTGCGTCGTGCTGCTGAAGAATCACAGTGCTGATGTAATGGTATCAAAAGAGAGGCTGTCAGTTCACCAGGTAAATAGAAGGAAAGTCAAGAGATTGTTGTTTGTGATCAATGCAGGGTTATAATATTAACGGCCCTCTTTAGAAAGACACGATCAAGACGTAAATGTACTCAGCATTTGACTCTTCCTCTGTTGTACTTAGCAGCTTTATTGCATTCGTCCAATTTACAACGAGAGAATTCCTATCTAGTAATCCGCTGTCTGTCTGGTTGAAATCCTTGTGTCTTAGGAATACGTTGCACTGATGCTTTGGTCGTAACATTGCGCTGGAGATCCTTATCTGCTTCCTTCTAACGAGCTTAAGGGATGGAGCAGATTAATATAGCTTGAACTTTTTCTCACACAAGTTCGTACAAACAACTCGTATGGCATATGATTTCCTTAGTCTAATGATATTAATATCCATCGACTTGGAACTAACGGACATCTATTATCATCGAGTAGCCAGCTGACAGGGTCGAAGTAGTTATGAAAAGGCTTATTTCCTCATCTGATAACTGCGCATGTGCATGAGACATCGTGTTGTGCTGTGTTACTTTGGGAATGGGCGTAATTGGCGCGAACAGCACGGCATGGTTCTGGCGTACGACGCCGCAGTTTCCTGCTCGATGACGCGGGCCCATACGACCGAGAAGCCGCTGGCCATTCTGTCGATGGCAATATGGACCGCTGGTGGCAGCCCATCTCGCTGGCTGTAATTATTAGACCATATTTATCACAAAGCTGGGCTGTTGTCAGACTGCAGTAGACTAGAACTATCGCTAGCAATGGGTTACCGGCATGGCCATGCATGGGAGATGGGTCCACCGCGCCCAGCGGCATCTCTTATTGTTCAACAGGCTTGCACTTGAATGTCCTGACCATTTGCCCCTAAAGTGTACTCTACTATGGAGATGACCGTGAAGCCATTGACATTGTTGGCTTGATAGCACCAACGACTGCCCACCTGGGCGTAAAACCACACTCTCCTTGTTTTATTTAACAGATTGCAGACAATAATTGATCTATCTTTGCGGAGAGAGACTGCTGAGGAAGCCATCATGTGTTCACCTGGGAGGCGACAGCTTTGACTATTCGCAAAGGATATTCGCCCTGCTGTGAGAGATCGAGGTGAGATGTGTTGCTTGTGCAGTCACCAATTCAAGAATAGATAGCGTAGTTTCCCTTTGTATTGCAGAGTGTCAACGTTGCTGTAGACGTACTCCTCGATCTAGATTCCAACTTCGCATCATTTCACCAGCAGTCGATGTGAGCTTAGCTTCTATATAGCGACGCAATTTCATTGGCGACGGTTTGTTTCATTTGAGAATTGCAACAGTTCTTCATTCCTAAACGCATCTTAACAATGAAGCGTCCTGCATTGCCTAGCCAAAATGGCGGCTCTTTCGCGCAAGCAGTAATCTGTTCATAGGTCCGTTTCACGAAGGAATCCGATCCATTCCATTGCAAGCAAATGTCTCGTATGAGGGCATTTCAATTGGGATATTATTGAGTACGTGATGGAGCCCTCGTCTGTCCTATTGGATTGTGTTCCTTCATTCTTACATATGTAATAATAAGTAGTTTTATCTTTTGCTCTATTGAGATCCGTTCATCTCATGGAAGACCGAACGCGCGAGACATCTTTGTGCCACGACAATCTAGATCGTGAACTTGCCCTCGCTTCTCGAACTTAGACGTGATCCATCATGGCTGACTGCTTCGCTTGAATTCACCGCCGTTCTTCATCGGCATTCCAATAGCATCGTAAGAATAGTAAAGCAATTGGATCCATGAGAAACTGAAACATTGTCGTTTACAAATACAGCTCCTTGACTTGGCAGCTTCTATTGTTCTACAGATCTTCGTCTCTTGCATCTTGTATACGGCATCGAGCAGCGTGAATATACACTCAGTAGTGAAATCTGGACTGACTCCAAGGCAATGCTCTATAATTGCAATGTTTGGTTCGTGTGGGTTGTCTGACCCGCACTGGCCTTCCTTCTATGTGTCATTTCTGGAGATAGCGGACATCTCCGCAAAGGAAAGACATTACAAAGAAAAGACCCGTTGGCGCTATCAGCATTGCGAGGCTTTCTAGATGTTGCTGACTGGCAGATTTCCTGCTGAGAACAGCTGTCCAGCGACGAGAGAGTTTGTTGCTCTTATTTGCCATGGCTTGGAGACTTTATTTGAAAAGGGATTTACTGTGAAGTCTCTGGTTTGTGGGTTTACTCAAAGCAGTGATTAACACAAGGATTGCCACAGTTCTTCAATTCTGTTTAAATCCGGATCACTAATCTGGCCTAGACGTACGCTGGAGACAGTGAACGAGCCGCGTGAGGTTCGATGGGTAGCCACATCATTTAGAGTCATAGCGATGAACAGCCAGCGGTCCACATTGCCTGGAGTGGAATGCTATTGGTTTAACGACGGCAACTGAAATGGGAGAGATCCATTACATGGCTTGAGCTGTCTGCCTCCTTGCGTTCACAGTGAAGTTTTATTGTCATCAATCTCCGTCTGACTATAAGAGGTAGGAAATGAAGCCACGCCAAGGACTTCAGAGCAGGATTTGCTTATTGCGAACCTCGTCCTTCTGTTGCCGCTCGCTTATGATTACATTGCGACAGTTACGCTATCAAAAGTGAACGCGTTGACAAGAAACAGTGATCATTAATCTGACATGGACAGATTGGATCTTAATTAGGTAGTTTGCACGCTACTTGCTTAGGACGACGATGGTTATCGAGACAGGTCGAAAATCACTCAAGAATTGCACACGGGGGATGTTGTGTGGCCGGCGTAGGGGCGGCTGTCTTGAACGGAGGACGGTGTCTATACGCCGTGAATGATCTCAAGCATCACTTCGTGCGGTCAATCGTCTGCTGGAGTGAATTAAGCGGGTCACTATAGCGCAGCCAGCTGCCGTCGCATTCCCTTTAACTGGGTTCCCATTTTCGTCAGCGTCCGGTGCTAATGCAGCGTTCCTGTCTCTTAATGTTTTGCTAAACAAATCGTTGAGTGAGACATAAACTAGATAATCCTTCCGAAGGGTTTTCCTGACAACAGTCTGCCAGCAACATCCAATCTTCATCCGAGACGGGTTTGCCAAGGGCTGACGTGGATAAGCGATCCATTCGAAAGAGAACAAATGGCATTGTAGCGCCGAACGAAGCAGGATCAGCTCACGTCGCATGGTCGCATTGCTCGAATGAACAAACCATAACAGCCAACACTAAGCGAAGCGAGCACACGGGAATGAGTGAAAAAGTCACATTGACGGACACTTTTAATATATCTTGTACGTTATGTTGTGATCTGCAGGCATCCGATTGAGCAAAGGACCCTCTCGGCACAGGCTCCGTAATTCAGTGACAACTATAATTATACCACTGCTGTATAACGGCCGCGATCCCATTCCACTGTGACTGAGGGCCAATGTATTAGTCAGACGCATATCTACGGCTGATCCCTTGACATCGACACCTCTCATCTTAGGAAAATCTCACGCAAGCATACATACACGTACAGACGCGACCCGCAAGAAGGGCTGCTGCGACAGCGTTCCACTAGGACGACGCGGATAGGTCGGCTGGATGGTAAGACCAACGGCCAAAAGTCCACTTTTTATAATAACGGAAATCGGACGTCAATGACCCTAGTCGGATCGCTTGAATGATCAACTGGCAAAGCATCGCTTTCAATATTACGCCGTCCGCGTTCGCACTCGAGACAGTCGGTAGACTGCCGTAATCATGACTCACCGCCTGTCTGTTGATTCGATGCCAAACAGAGCAGGTGACTACTGTCTGCGATTACTCAGAGTCTTCTTGCCCTTGTTTAGCCAGACTGAAAGTCCGATCTTAGCTTGAGTGGAGTAGAACAACGCGTGCGCTGTCTGGCTATTTTCAAACAGAGGGTCAGCTGGCCTACGGGGGGGGGGGACAGCGCCCGCAGTGGAGGTGGCGATAACCAACCTCACCGTCTAGCAATGAGCACGGCAGAAGGCAACTGGGACGAGCATTGTTTTTTCGAACATCCACTGTTGGCCATATCACAGCTCAAGCATTCAAAAGACGATTCTCTCACTGAAAGTATCCCTTCGTCACGCCGCGTCCTACTAGCTGAGCTCACAGCACATTTCACTGAGATTTAAATTGGATTTTTCAAACGATCCGATGGCCCTTGCAGCAAGCCTGCTCATCTCTAACCACGTAATTCCACAAAGAGCAAAGGCGATTGGAGGCCATGGTGTATCCTAACCAAGTAAATAAAAGTTACACGACTGTCTCTAATCTATCGTCGGTCCGTCGACTATCAGTTGCGCATTTGTGACCTCAACGGATTAAATTGAGGTGGTGGAGGTAATTCTTTGAAGACCATCGCTCAAATCCTTCTCAAAACACACGATCGACCGCATCAATCATCTCATGGATGGGCAAATTCCGCTACTCTTGTAATCATGAATTAATCGTCGTCTCATGAATAATAAGCAAGCAGTTCTAATGTTTCAACCAATTAATCAGTTGGGCTGTCGTCGCGTCCTTACACTCTAGTAGCTGACGTTGAAACAGCTCAATGGCCACGCAGAAGCCACAGACGACGGGAGTGAGCAAATCCCGCAGGCGATGTCCGAGTACATGTCAGGGATCATTTCCGCCAGATGACTTCCGACACCCTCCAGTTTGTGGCGGCCGGGGTATTCATTCTGTTTGCGCGAGGCCGCTGCACCTCACTCTGGGCCATGGCACTTGATCGATCGTGCGGGAAGCTGTTACCATCAGCAGTGTCGCTTGGTTTATGCCCGATGGAGAAGACGGCCGCCATGGATGGAAGGTACGAACATAATCCGCATGGGGCGCCCATCACCAGTTGCATGCTGCCATGGATAAGTGCCCTTTGAAGTCACAAGGAACTGTATGTTGATGTTGCTGGACGTGCTTTAGCAGAATCGCTGGACAGAAGCACCAGCTACTATCCTCAATCTTCATCCAGTACGTCTGAAGCAAGAGCTGGAGAAATGCTGTGATGTTAAAGGAATCGATAGAGGACTTCTTTTCCTAGAATAATAACATACATTTAATTCCAGGGTATAGCCCGGTATAGCCATGTGCGAATGACAGTGGTCGTGCGTGAATCGGATGCTGACTGTGGGTTGAAACAGGTGTTCTCGCTGAGCTCGCTGGATTTCCATCATCTTGTGGTTGAATTATCCTTTCCTGGCAACGAGGTGATTTATCAGCATTCGACATGACAATAAACGGCTGTCCACGCCCTGCCTACGACCTTCCCTTAGCCGTTGCATGTGCGGAGAAAAGCAAATAGGAACCGCAACGACTATCACTTGCTGCGGTCCATGTAGAAAAGAGGCCGCCGGCGGGTCGTTTTGATTTGTCCAACTGCAAAGAATACAAAAACCATGTAACAATACAGACCCTGGAGATGAACCCATTACTCCATTATGTGAATCCTAATTGTACCACTATAGATGCGAAAGAGTGTTACTAGGCCCTATAGTATTTATACTTTGTGTGTCAACAAACTACAAAGTGACCTCTGATGACTTGTTTCTGCATTAATATGTGAAGTGAAACATAGCTTTTCCACATCTAATTGGCTTGCAAAGCAATTGTTGCATATATTTATTGTTTTTAATATTTACCATTGCAGAAGTGTCACAAATTGCGAGTGGCATTTAGCTGAAACTTGAATATTGTTTCAGGAACCAAATATTGCAGTGATGTCCATCAGCGTGGTACTGTTAGCCGTCTGTACCCTCTTGATTGACAAAAAATGGCTGACACTTGCCAGGCCAGAGAAATTTGTATTTCCAGACATGGAGCAAGGTAAATCTGTTTAGTTGTCATTGTCCTAATAATTAAGCGTAGGCCCTTCTGTAATAGACAATTGTAGAAGCTATAGTTTACTGCTAGGATGAATAATGCCTCAGCAACCCACTACAACAAGAGCCAGAAAAGAACACTCATACAGGGGTGGCGCCAGAGGGGGCTCAGAGGGGCTGTACCCCCTCCCTGTCGGGTAAACCTAGCCCCACATTGCGGAATCTGGAGCTGCCCTGTCGGGGAAGTCAAGCTCGTAGTTGTAGCAATCTCGGCCACGTTCCCGTTTAAACCAGTCGTCTTGCTCGATAAATCCAGATGACGAGACATATTTTGAGGCTCAGAAATGCGACTTTGGTTCTGATTTCAATGCTTATGCATTTTATAGAAATTTTCTC
>OFHS01000008.1:14987-35029 GCA_900245855.1 Calvadosia cruxmelitensis | reverse complement strand
GGGAAGCCTAGCACCCCTTCTGAAATTTTCTGGTGCCATCTTTGCACTCATATTATGTTAACAGGTATAGTAAACCCTCTCCTCTGTAGGCGAAGGTCATGAGCTCTAGTATGGAATTGTTAACAGAAGCACACATTTAACGAGGCTGTGGCACAATGCAAGCCTTTGTGTCTGACGGTTGGTGGTATAGTGGTAGTGAACCATAGTCTCTAACAACTGCAAGGAGACATGGGTTTGATTTCCAGCGCTTTCCAAAATATTATTTGAGTTTTATAAATGTCTAATGATCAGTGGTGTAGATAGCGGTCCTGCTTGTCCTGCTGAGCAGGACCAAATAAAATTCAATCGAAATGGTATTTTCATTAAATGAGACCATTACATCTTCAAAGTCCTCAAGGTAAAATTATCTTGCCTTCAATGTCTTGCAATCAAGGCAATTTTGCTTTTCGGAGGCCCTGCGAGTTCAATGAATTCACTAAATTGCTGCAGTCCTGCTCGTTTCAGCCAGCAGAAATGACGTGACAGTCGTGACTTCAGCTGTGCTTTGATTGGTTAAGTCGGGTGCTGCGCTATTGTTTCGGCATTCTATGCAGTCCTAAAGTCATAAAATGGACGTCTAGTCCTGCTATTCCGAGGAGCAGTGAGTGAGTGAGCAGGGGTGCTGGAATGTGGATGCGAAGACCTGCGACTCCATTGTTTTGATCACAGATTACACTGATGCACAAACCACGGCAAGCAACAACTTCGCAACTGGGTTTTCTTGACAATAAGCGGAACCATTGCTCAACTTTCTCTCTCGCTATGTTATCAAACTATTTTATTTGAAATGCATTGCAATTAGCATGCTCACAACAATGGCAAAACGAGATTAATTATTAGCCTAGCCTAGGTCCCGTACTGGAAATTGTCGAGCAGGACCAACATTTGGAAGCAGGCTACGCCACTCCTAATGATCGTGTTGATCACCCCGAGCAATTCGACAATTTAATGAACATTAATAAATTAAATATATTTGAAATAAATCTAGTAAATATTAAATCATGCCAATCAATGGAATGGGTCGGATTGTGGAATATCTGTGAACATCTGTGCTGGGATTTCAGACTTTAGTAACCGATTTAAATTCGCTAAGTGCAGTCCTAATGCATTCTGGTATGCAAATGAGGGACCTCCAAGGCTAATGACATCAGTAAAGTGGTTTGAATTGAATTCAACCGTAACTTTTATATCTGATGGTTGATTTCAAGGATTATTCTTGTCTGCCAAACTCAAAGCCACGTTGCTGTAAACGCTGTAACGCGTTTGGACTAGCTTCGCTTTTGCAATTGGGTGATCTGCTTTCCATGTTGAATATGAATGGTATTGATGTTTAGTACTGGCCGTTGGTCCAACACACCCCTCTTGAAATGTAAATTGACGCGTTGATGAGTCAGTTGCTTTGTGAAAATGTCTTGAAGATATTTCAGGTAGTACTTTCACGGCTCATTCTTTATTTAGTTGAATCTCTTTGTTTTAATTCTTATATCAATCAGACACTGTGAAATGTGTTCTTCCTTAATCGATCTTCCGTCATAATTACTGTCATTTTTATCGTCATCATAAATTTATTTTCTGTTCTCATTCAGTAATTGATGAAGACGACTGAAATCCATCAACCATACGCTTAATTTAACAGCAGCGCCGATAAAAACACATTGAAGATTATTGAATTCAGACCATCTCCATGGCAAATTTTTATTGAATATACCGTAATTTCAAGCCATAGTTAGTTCAGGTTATGTTTACAATGCAATAAAATTACAGATTTGCAAGGGCAAAAAAGCAAACCAGCAGATTGTTCTCTTTTTGGGGCATGTTAAATGCGTATTTCTCGTTTGCTGTTGACAATCAGAGCAACTTGTCAGGCAGAACATGTTTCAGGTAGATGCAAATCCAGTTTTTAATTCATTATCCCAAATCATGCTGCATAATACATTCCAAACTGATAAGAGATGCGAATCTTATTTAGTATCGTAGAATCGAGGCGGTCATGCGCTAAGCACACGAGAATAGCCTGGCAAGTTGAACATTCAAATGTATTGCCTCATATTGCACAGTTCTATAGATAGTTTGCGAAACACTGAATAGCTACCATCTACTTTGCTGTAGTTTTACAAACGAGGCCTCAAACATTAGTGAAGATTACAATCAATCGCGGTCTTAATTACTCTGTTCCTTCATGCATTCTATTATAGATGCATTCATTCATGATCTTGAGGACTATGACATCATATACCCCACACTTCGTCATGGCGATGGAAGCTTTCTATCGCATGGCCTACATGAGGAGCACGTAAGAAGACTAAAACGTGATGCTGGCGCAACGCAGAATGACATCTCAAGTAACATGACAGAAGAAGAAGACTGGACTCTACATTATCAGGTGGATGCATTTGGGGAGCAACTTCTTGTGCGTCTGAGAACGAATGATCATCTTGTCGCACCAGGTCTCGTTATTGAGCGGACAAGTGGAGAAATTCATCCCTATCAGAAGGGCTGTCATTACGTTGGATCTATTAGTGGGAGAGAGTCATCTTTGGTTGCTATTAGCAATTGCAAAGGACTGGTAAGATCCATATAGATGCTCATTTGCAGTTTATTGTGATGCATTCCAGCGCTTGTTTGCTGTTATCAATATGTGTCCTGTTTTTGTGGAAATTTGGGGGTTAGTTTTGTTCAGTTTTGTATTGTTTACGCTTGTTCAATTGAAGACATATTTCATTATAATGTTTTATAAAATGCTCACAATCAAACAGAGTATAAGAAGCTTAAAAGTTACTAAATTGTTTACAGCAAAAGTCAGTTGGAATGGTCAAAGTCACAAGTTACTTTCAGTCTAAATTAATAGCTACAGAAAACTATCATTTGCAGAAGGGGATGCCGTAGTTACTTGCAGCATTGCCAGCAAGTATTCTGATTTGTATTCTGTTGGATTATGTGATGAGCAACAACAATGCTGCACGGTTGAAATTTCAGCATGTATGTCACAATTATCCACAATTGTGTTTCCGATATTCTTTTGGAAAGGGTAGATGAAGGCAGCAGATGGACTTCCAATCAATATATTTCACATTACACGAGTTACTCTCCAATCAATAGCTCAGGAGTCCTTCTCAGGAGCTCCCTATTTATACTGTTTACAAAGACAATGCAGAACATTCTAGAATAATTAACATTTACATGCACATGACATCACTTTCTATTTATAGAACATCTAGAACTTTCTATTACATCATATCTCAAAATATCTTACTCTAGAATATTCTCATTACATCATGTCTAAAAATAACTCAATCTAGAATATTCTTATTATGCAATACACAAAACAATAAATCAATTATGTAATTCCTTCTAGAACATTCTACAATATTCTAGATTTGTTACAATGTATTATAGAAATGGAACTCCGGCTTTCTACAGATGAGCAATTAAGTGGTGCTGTCCTATAGTGGCTTTGTATTATGGGATAGGAGTGCATTTGACATTGGGTCAATAAAACAATACTGAAACCAGTTTATTGTGAAATTTGATTGAAAAATTCTTTAAACCGTTTGACCAATGGAGAACTAAAGTGACAACATTAAAATTATTGTTCTGAGCAAGTTTTGAAAATGGTCGTAACAATCAACTTCATATGCTGCTGCATTTAGATTTCCTTTAAAAATGCTTTAGCGTTGCGGCTGCTAAATCTACTTGTTCATTTCTACTGCTTACGGGTGTTAATTTAGGGTTTTGATTATTTTGACCATCATCTTGTTAGATTGATTGTGAATGTAGAGGAATAGGTACTAGAGTCCAGGTTTTCCTGTGGCATTGAGAGATGGGCCTACTTTCTGCATGGCTGGATTGGTAAGCACTTCTTTTCTGTTATTGAAAGGAAGGAATCATCAGCAATGGCAATGGGAAGGACCTCCTTATTGAACCTGTCAATGGCCTTGAATTGAGCACGGACCAACCAAAGCCTCATCTTGTATATCACCCTGATCACGTGCGTCAAAGGAGAAATGAACATAAGACGTTGAAGGAGGAATATGGATGTGGCGTTAACGGTATGGTTTTCTGATGGCCCACAAAATCATGAAGCAGCGATTCTGTATTTTAACCCTTGTCCTGCTTACAAAACTAGTTAAATGAAGACTTGAAATCGCTTTATAGGTTGCTCATTGGCTGATTGCGAGGGACTAGCTTTCTGATTGGTTATATGTTGCTACTTTTGACTTGCTTCAAAAACGTATATATACGTCAATAGCAGGACAAGAGTTAAAGTTTTTACTGATGACCACCTGTCAGTCCCATGTCACTTCTCTCAAGGAGCTGTTGCTACAACTTAGCCTTACAGTACTGTCACTACTCTCCAGGCACCTTGGAGACTGTATTGGGTGGTGACAGGTTTGCTATCTCGACTATACTGCCATTTGGTGGTAAGGATCAAACAGTTGGTAAGCAGCTCCCGCCAAACCAAGCACCAATACCAAAACAACTTACGGTATATATGGTGATGAGTTTAACCAGATATTGCTATAATAGTCAAGCTGCTGAAAAGTGGACTCTGTCTTATTGCCTAGGGACTGAGGAGCGGTTTCTGTCTGCAGACACGTAATTGTCAAAGGGTAACCTATTTTGATTAGGATGGCAGGGAATTTTAGAGTGCTACTATGATAAGCTATGAAAATGATAGCTTTTATTGTGAAGTAGAAGCAATTGCAGTGGGCCAAATTTCCGAAATAAATATCAAAATTCTGATCTTACAGATGTTCATCTTTTATACATACTTAAGGAGTGCTTTCTTTTGTTGTAGGTATTGATGTGGGAACACTTTCTCGAGACATTGGGCGGTCAAGGAATATTGAGAATGCATTTCGCCGTGCAGCTAGAAGGAGGAGAAGGCGATCTTTATCCACAGAGAGATTTGTTGAAACTCTCGTTGTTGTTGACAGAGCAATGATTGAATTCTATGAAGGTCAAAGTTTAGAGCAATATGTCCTCACTGTCATGAATATGGTACGTAATTATGCAAATGTAAACAATAGCAATTGTATGGAGGAAGACCAGGTTAAATATTTACAAGGATGTAAACATTCCATGTGAAGATAATCTTAATGAACATGAGTCATAGAAAACGGCATGGCTGTTCCATGCTGACACACGAGCAACGCCTAGATGCATTTGGCTGCAACATAGTGTGCATCCTTCTCAGCATGAATCAATTAAGTTTGTGACCATTTCACAAACGAGCAGCTCAGTGTCGAGTGTCATTGGAGTGTATCTTTGTATGTCTGATTGCATTTGTTCTGGATGTTCAACTCCATTCATGAATTTGTTGCTTGCAACAGGTTGCCTCGTTGTATCACGATGGGTCAGTTGGTGCTGCTGTTCACGTCGTTGTCGTCCGTGTGATTGTTATTGACAGTGACCAGGTAATTCGTCAGCACAAATTGGCATTGGGAACCTTTTGATCAAACGCTCATTTAAAAACCAACGTAATGACAGATCATAGAAGCCACTCGGCCAGTCTTGTCTTGCTTTGCTGAATTAACACAACAGTGCTCATTTTATGGATGGCGTAATTAGCATCAACCCTACAGAGAGAGAACAAAGAGTTGAACAATGGCAGATCTCTGGATGTAGCATTACATCAAATCAATAATTCCTGGTGCGAATTATCACACTGCCGCCGCCTGCTTTAGTTATAATGATGTTTGAATTTGTCTTTTTAGAATGGACTAACAATAAACCACAATGCTGATAGTACATTGGAAGACTTCTGTCAGTGGAGCAGCAAAGTCAACCCCAATAGTGAATTCCATCCACAACACCACGATGTTGCAATTCTACTGACAAGGTATGTCCACAGGCTTACAAATGTCTTTTTAGCTACCCCTTGAGATTCTTATGTCTGTGGGGTCAGGTAAATACCATTTTACTATTTCAAAGAGTTTGGGTGTTTGTAACCGACACCAGGTTACATTATGGGTTGGTAGTTAGTTGTGTAGTGAAGTGTCAAGAACACTCAGAGAAAACCCTCTCAGGGCAACAGAACATATAGCTGTGCTTTCCTGCTGGTTTTTCTAAACAACATCAATAATAAACTATTTACCAAATGATACTATTTACAATGAAAACTGAATTAATAATCGAATACAATGTGATAAATGAACGGCATAACGGAACAGTACCTTGATATGCCATCACTCTCACAACAAACTCCAACGAACGCAACAACAACTTAATTTCCGATAACTTTGAGATTTCTGCTCCACACGCAAAGACTTACGACAACGATCTGACGATTTACAATTTCAATATGATTAAATACAAGAAGCAACGTCGCTTCCATGTAACCTCGATTTGTCGTTAACAGTGTTTGTTTGTGTGATGGTTTGAGAAGTGCATACATTGTCAATTTGCAACCATTTCCTAGTGCCAATCTTGGAACTTCTTCCCACATTTGTTTTCATTATTTACTTAGTTTTTATTCATGCAGTCAATGCTTATCGCAACATAGCATGTGAAACAAGCTGTATCTATCTTCAAACTCATCTACTTTTGACATTCTTCAGGGTTGACATCTGCAGAGGAATGAATAAGCCATGTGGGACTCTAGGTATTACGTTTGACTGTTTGGTTACAAATCGAATTGTTCAACACATCGGTTTGAGTCCAAACGGAACCACTGAGTGCTGATTGATTGCTGATTCTTTGTAGGTCTGTCACAAGTCAATGGATTGTGTACGAAATCCAGAAGCTGCAACATCAATGAGGACAGCGGCCTGTCTGTGGCATACACCATTGCCCATGAACTTGGTCACAAGTAAGATGTGCGGCCGTAGCTCGGAAACATTGCCTCTTGATCCTTCAAAATCATAATGCTACCCATAACCTGGCACGCCAAGCATTGTGCAATACATATGAATCTGTATTGTGAGTCTGGTCAGTCTTTCATCTGTTTCTCTTTCAGCTTTGGAATGGAACATGATGGCAGTGGCAATAATTGTGACAATGACGCCAGATCAGACAAATACATTATGTCGCCGATGCAATCCTTGTCTAGTCATCCACACATGTGGTCTAACTGCAGCCGTCATTACATCACACGATTTTTAGAGTGAGTCATTATGTCAGTCATTATGTGTTGTCAGTGATGCATCTAACCGCATAGCCGTGTTGTTTTCATCAACATTCTCATCCTGTAGCCTACCAGCCGTGTATTGTTACATGGAAGAACAAATGATTCTCTCGATCTGGAGCTTAACAATTGTCTATCTGCAGCACATACACTTTTCAATGTGTGCAGCTTTCAAATTCAAACCCATGTCATGGCCTAGAAAAGAAGACCCACCCAAACAATGTGTTTGTGATTACAAAGCAGAAACAGGAACATCACAATTTTCCACAATTGTTTGTAATGTAGATGATATTGTGACTTAATGTCTTCATTTCTAATAATTTATTTTTTTGTAATTGACTGCTGAATTAGGTACTGTGCTGTTCGTGATCAGGCTTGTTAACAGATCATATTTAATTTGGTCCGCATTGTTTCTCATTTGATTGTTGCGCTGAGGCATCTACAGCGGGAGGTTTGCAATTATGATGATGATGTCCTTCTTGAGGTTAATTGCAGTTGGATTGTTTTGATATCATTAAGCAAGGGTTGGGCGTGGTGCCTGGATGACGAGCCAAGTCAAAGAAGCTACAAATACTCGACTGTCCTGCCTGGCGTCATATATGATTTTGATCACCAATGCCGAATGCGTCATGGCCCACAGTCAGGTGTCTGTCAGGTTCAGTGGGTAAGCATATAACATGAAACAACCATTGTAATTTCATTAATCATCTGGCAAATGGAAATTGTGATGAGTCATTCTCTGACTTGATTACTTCATGACATTAATTGACATAGTACCGTTGTGGAAACGCAGCTGCATCAGTAATTGGATGATGGTATTTGTATTTTGAAAATCGAAAGTGTTTACAAGAACACATTTGTATTTATATTTTTATTGTATCCGTATAATATAATAACAATTAATGAATGATAATGATCAATGATTATTATTATTTCCAGATGAGATGACATATCCAATATCACTATTTTGTAATCTGATTATTATCTAGTGAATTGTGATACTTTTCTCACTAACTAGATTCAAAATTCAGATCCTTGCTCTCGACTTTGGTGCCGATTTGAATATCAAAATGTCACAACGTGCGTCATGAGAGTTAAACCTGCAGCAGATGGCACTTACTGCAAAGAGGACCACGTGAGTCACATGACTGTCTAAGTAACCGATGCAGGGGCTGATTGATTGTTCATTTACGATCTGCTATTGTTCATGACATGCATATCTTCTTCCGTGAAATGACGTAATGCCTAGCTGAAGCTCTTGGTTGCTGTGCTCTGTTTTGTAACAAATCCGCAATGCAAGTCTCAAGCCGGAAGCTTTGTCAATGATGTAAGATTCTCAAGTTCAATTTCGCTTTATCACTTGCGGCACGACCATCACGAACTCTTGCAAACGTCATGAAAAAGGGGATGGTTCATCTTCAGAAACACATTTATAAAGGTTCTTATTGACATAATGTTTACACTTCCTAAAACTGCGGTCAAATGCATGTTTGTGCGTTATACAAACGGACTAATGTGTCGATCACCTTTTGCAGATTCCCTGCCATGTTTCAATTTCTGATTGATAGCTTTTCAATGAAACAGATCTTCAAAGCAACTCTCGGCTTGGGAGTATTGATTTTGCGTTGTGTTTATCGGCTGTAGCTTTGCCCTTGTGACTTTGAGAGCCATTTTATTACAATCCTTCTTTTGGTACATTGTCCTTCAAATGAGGCAGTGTGTGTCCATTTGTTAGCCATTGTCTGCAATGCTTGATGGTTCATGACTGGTGGGAAGGGGGCTTGGGGATAGGCACTGCAGCAGGCCCTGGGTTAGTCTTTGTATTCTTTTTGTGATACGTTCATTTGTCAACCATGATTCGACAATTAGAACTGCAATTGTTCTTCTAGTGGTGTTATCATGGGATATGTGTGAAAAAGACACCACTGCCAAATGCCGTTGACGGCAACTGGGGCCAATGGAGCTCATGGTCGTCTTGCAGCCGGTCTTGTGGAGGAGGTGTGACGTCACGAAAGAGGCATTGCAATAGTCCGCGGTAAACACAAGAATGAACTAAGCAACTTGTTTTGATATTTGGTGCTTGAAAACAGGCAATATAGCTGGCATGATCTTTTTACATTTTAGACCTCAAAATGGCGGGAAGTTCTGTCTTGGTGAATATAAGAAGTTTCAAATTTGCAACTCAGTTGTAAGTTATACCTTTGTGCATTGTACCCTTTTATTGATTTTGTGAGATCTGGTGGATAAATTGATTGTGAAACAACTCAAGCTATTTGTGCTGGTATGAACATGAAGTAATCGCCACAGTTCTGTTTCCTTTGCAATTCTTTTACTGCTTGAGATTTAAAAGGTATCTTAAGAATAAAATAAGAACCTACCTATGGCATAAGAATTATCAGACACTTTGCAGCACTAGTAGACACAAGACAGGTGAAAGATGTTGCGGGCCACGGTCACCAGAAGGTCTCTCTGATGTGATCAGTAAATAATCATAAAACAATCCATTTCAAAATGTTAAACGTTTCCGTGCATGTAAGCCTTGATCTCATATTCTTCTCTGTTTGTTACTCAAGAATGTAAGACCTTGGCTTTATTATTCAGAAGTCTACTAATTTTATTAAGCCATGTGCTCCATCAGCTTGTTCTGTTCTTGTCCTCAGGAATGTGTAACCAAGACTCCAAGCTTTCGCGATGTCCAATGCTATGATTACGCCAGCAGTCTGTATCAAAATGATGTCCGAGACAAATCAGAAATCGAATCTGTTTACTTGAGAGGTGTGCTAATATCAGACAAATTGTATTCGCTAACTGTTAAATGATATCCTTGACATTGATTTCTAGAAAGGCCTCCAGATTGAAGGCCAAGTTTCCAACACTGTAAATGTTGTTCATTATTATATTATATTAGATAATTATGTAACCATGATTGTAACTTCATATTATCATGCTGGATTGTGGTTTCATGTTTAAAAGATATCAATGGAATGCTTATTGGATTAGTACTCAATAACTAACTCAAGCTCCAACAATGTACCATGAAACACCTGGAAATGTTCTTCGAATCAGAAAGGTGCTGAAGATTGATGGATTGTTTTATTTCAGATAGACCATGTGAACTCCTCTGTCATCGTAGAAATTCAATGCATTCAATAAAAGTTGCAGAAGAAGTTGTAGATGGCACTCCATGTCGACAAGGGAGAAACGATTTATGCATATCTGGAAAATGCGAGGTAAGTGATAACCTGTATGTGAAACACAGATAATCCATTGACAATTCAATTTTTTGTTAACAACCTCTACACAGGAGGCCATCTTTTATTCCTTATTACATATTGAACAAAACCTGCATTGAATTGTGCTTGTGTTCTTGGCAAATGGAAGGGGATGTCAGTGTCGCAAGCATTAAAATCCCCAGCAAGAAGTACAATAGAACACAAAGCAATATAGTCCACAGAGTGATACTGACAGCAGAGAGAGAGAGAGAATGAATGAATGAATGAATGAACGAATGTTTATTGACAATACAATTTCTAAAACAAGCACATAAGAAACCATCAGAGATTGAAGAGAGATATAAAAACATGCAAAACGGGTATCGCCAAGCGAAAATCCTTGGATGGCTCGTTCAGTTTTACCATTGAACCTATGTTGAGTCTGTAGGAATGTTGCAAGCAACAACCTTACAGTCAGACCTGTCTTCAGTGATCACCCAGGAGAAAGGTGGTTTCTTAAGACAGGTGACTGTGCGAGAGTAAGGCAGGCTGGATTACAAGCAACTTCATTGTTATATTGTTTTGTTTAAAGCCAGTTGGATGCGATTGGAAGCTGAGATCCAAAGCCAAAGAAGACAAATGTGGCATTTGCCATGGCGATGGCTCCAAGTGCAAAACCATCAAGTCCCAATTCAACAAAACTGATCTTTCAGAAGGAGGTGAGGGTTAACAGGTCAAAACTTCATCAAGGACGTTGTTTTCCTGTCTGTCATATGTAGCGCAGTTCATGAAACTCTACCACTTATTACGACATCTACTGGCTGACAATCTTGGAATTCTGCCTTTCAATTAAGGCATCTGTTAGTCATTTAATTGAGTGGCCTGCCGTCAAGATGTACGTAACAGGGTCTTTGTTGTTGTTGTTGCTCAATTTGTAATTATTGCTCCATTATTTCCAGCTTATGTTGAAACGGCTTTCATCCCTGCTGGAGCAAGAAATATCCGAGTGGAGGAAGTAATCGGTGCAAGGAATTATTTGGCTTTGAAATCACCCAGCGGCCAATTCTATCTCAATGGACACTGGCAGATTCAAGGGACTGGGAACTATGAAGCTGCAGGCACCAATATTTTCTATTCCAATGACCAGCAGAAGGATTTCCTGAAGGCAAATGGACCGACGAAAGAAGACATGCATGTGCTGGTACGCAATCACATCAGTTTCATTTCTTGCATTGTGATTGACTTACAATAACGATTTACCATATGGATTTCTATGTTTGGATTGTATTTCCAAACACAAGCGACTTTAGGAGAACACGAGCTGAGCGTAAGAAAACACGAGCCTTTGGCGACTGTTTTCTAGATTTGCGAGTGTTCTCCTAAAGTCACGCGTGTTTGGAAATACAATCCAAACATAGAAATCCATGTGGTAAATCGTTTATAACATGAATAATGACTGTTAAGTTATAAATTTTACTGATCTATCTCACGTTCTCCCAAGAATGATCAAATTTCAGATAGACTGTCAATGCGACCAATCAGACATCAGTAGCAACTACAGTTGGAAAAATATCACGTGTCAAGCATGCATTATTCGTCAAAATGGCCAATAAGGGAGAAGCATATTATCACGTGACTCAAATCACGCGCCTTGCACGCAGCAGCAGCCGGTAGGCAACACAGAAGACACTGTACTTGGTCTTGTATTGGTGCTTTTAGAGTCGACACTTTCAAGCAGTTTAATTTCCTCCGTAGACGTATGCTGGAAACTCATATCGGGAGTGCCAAGGTCTAGCATACTGCTCGTTAATCCCAAGCCGAAGTCGAAGCTTGGGGTAATGTCTGTAATGTTTACCTTTTGCGCCATTCTAAATCATGAATAAAAATGCATCTCGCAGATTTGTAAAACCTGGCTTTCAGTCGAATTTCCAAACATGGCTCTTTGCCAATCAGATTGCGAGAATTGAAAATGTCATGTTATAATTGGAAATTCACTAAAAAGCATGTGTGATTGCAAAAACGTAGGTGATGAACTTGCAAAGCGTTTTGAATTAAATGTAAGAAGCTCTTTGAAAACAAAATATTTGACTCTTTCTGATTGGTTTTACCCATTTGACAGGTCCTTTTTATGAGAAAATTTGTGTGGTCTTCGAGGTACTCTAAAATGTTACTAAAATGATTTGTAATAGAACTACCAGCAATGCTAACCAAGGGTTACCACGTGAGATAATTGCAACTCTGATTACGCTGACGCAACGGCCAATATGCAACTGTTGTTCTGTACATCTGTTGTTTTATTGTAGTTGCGTTGATTTGCTTGTATACATTCATAATCAACAGTATGCCCATTAGGGGACTGGGTCAAGGATGTAAGGTGCTAGAAATCCACTTTTTGGACCAAATTATTGAACATTCTTTTGATGTAGCAGGTCCGTTGCTTTTACACCCTTGTTTGATTAAGTGTTCTGGGCTTCTGCTCTATTCACGCTATACACAGACCACAAGTCGTTGATCACCACCATTACTTCCACTATTGACCGTCTGCCTCGGCAAACCCACCACCTCCAATTCATCCCGGAATGCACGACTGGTATCCGGCATGTCACTGGCTGCAAAATGTTCTGGCCGATGCTCTTTCCCGTGTAGAATTGCCCACGGTCGTCGGTGCTGCCCAATTTTGATTTCGTCCAAATCTCCGGTGACCAACAGGATATTGACAAGATCTCGTTATATGAGTCAGCCGGCACTTATTTCCTCCTGCAGCAGCTTCAAACCCTAAGTGCCGATCTCTGTTGTGATGCCGTGACTGGCTCATCTAAGCCACTGCTGCCCTCTGCCTGGACGTGTCGCATCTTTGATCTTGTCCATGGTCTATTGCATTCTCCCTTGTTCCACTCAGAAAGCCGTGCGTGCCTGCTTCGTCTGGCGCATGATGTAAGAAGGCATTCGCATCCAATGCGGTAAGTGGGTGCCATGCCCGCAAATCCAAGATTCATCTTTATCTCTGTGCTCCTCCAAAGGCTCATCCCCCCACGATATCCCGGTTCTGCATCCTTTACACAGTGGTGGAAGTAGCAAACTACTTTTCTTTGTAGCGAAGTAATTTTGACTACATTTTTCAAAAAATAGTTGCAGCTGTTGCGAACTACTTTTTAACTAGAGAAGTGTAGTTTTTAGCGAACTACTGTTTGAGTTCATTTAATCATTTTAGCTACTTTTCCACAATCATACATCTGCATCTGGATTTTGAAAATTCCGAGACAACAGTAGCACAGTGTTTCCTGAAAACGGCTTGAAAGTTGAGGTGACACTGCCAACTGGAACCATAAAGCAGTGGCGGCTCGTGACCAAAATTGTTGGTGGGGCAGATAGAGTGGCGAAGCCACGATCTTAGCAGCTGGTGGCTGGGGGCGGTGTAAGCCCCCCCAGTGGGGTCGAGGGGCGAAGCCCCTGAAAAATGTTTGCATTTTGACGTAGTTCAGGTTTCAGCTTTGCTCGATTTCATGCGTAGGCCTGGCTATAATTAAGTACGTAATATTCTCAAAATAGTTGATTTTATTTTAACATATAGAAACTGTACAGAACATCAACATGATACATGCAGTGAACAATCGCAAACAATTCTATATTTATAAGAAATTTGCCGTTATTTCCTATGCCCTTCATACGGGCAAGTTAGTCCAACAAGCATGCATGGGAAGGAAAACAACGCTTGTCATGTGCTTATGGGCTTATGGTCATCCAATGTGTTTTATAAAGCCATAGTGATCAAGCCAGGTCTTGTTGAAACTGCGCTTCACACTCTTTTTTGCTGAATTATGCTGACAGGGACAGACGGCAGGTCTTTACCACATCAATTATGCAATGATTAGCAATCCATGGGCAAATTCCTTTCTGCCCTAAAATGCATTCCAGTCTGCCCCTATCGGTCATGCGCACTGAGAACATCGCGGAGAGAAACAAAGAACTTTTAGGGCAGAATTCTATCCTGCCCCTAGTGATGACGACATTGCTTGCCTGAGTACTCCTGCTTTTGAGATGTAAACGAACAGTGCGACAAAGAAAAGCCAATTATGCATGACGCCTTTGATGCTGCATTTACGATCATACTTGCGTGACCTGCTAAGCATCTGTGCAAGACAATGTGGCTTTGTACAGAGACAGACAAACACTAATGAAGCCTCCTGTTAGGATAGAGTGCTGTTGACTGGGATGCAATCTACTAAATTGAACCATACTTCACTGCCAGGCTGAAGGGGGAGGGGGTGCATTTGAAGACGGAATACGGACAATTAAGGCCTGTTTACTGGGAAACCTTTGGTGGGGCGCTGCCCCTCCTGCCCTACTGGACGAGCCGCCACTGCCGTAAAGTTGACTTGAAAGTAGCGTGATATAGACAGTGATTGAAGTCTTGTTTGCATAACAAGTCATATATTTTGTGAATAATGCTGAAAATCAAAAATTCTTGTTCCTGATTGACTTTGCAAGAAAATCAAAGTAGTCAGTAGCGAAGTAATTAGCTACTTTTCTGGGAGATGTAGCGAGTAGTTTTAGCTAACTACTTTATTTCTCCTGTAGTTGTAGCTGTAGCAAACTACATTTTAGAGAGTAGTTGTAATTGTAGCGAACTACAAATATAAAGTAGTCAGTCCACCACTTCCTTCACATGGACCTTGTTGGCCCAATGTTGCCAAGCAAACGCCTGGCCTACCTCCTGACTGTCATTGTCTATTTTATGTTCTGGCCCAAGGTCATCTCTCTCCTTGATGGCCGAGCTGCTGCATGTGCATGGGCCCTTGTCTGTCATTGGATGTCTCGTTTTAGCATTTCGAAAGATATCACATCTGACCGCAGCGCCCAATTTGCCTTGGAGCTCTGGGACAACTAGGATGATTGCTGGGCATTAAGACCACCCACACAACCCCTTATTACCACCCTGAAGCCAATGGCATGATCGAGCAACTACACCGTCAGTTGAATGTCACCTTGGAATACTGTACTACACTACCCCACTCGATGGAAAAGCTACCATTGTGCTGCTCAGAATTTGCTCCATCTGGTGTTTTTACAGCTCGCCCTCTTCTACTGAGCTGATGTAGGGTTCTACCTTCACGCTTTCTGGCAAGGTTCTGCTACCCGACAAATCTTTGGCCATGGTCGGACGTCCTGTCCCCACCCATTGACCACTATCGTGACGTGGACATACACCTTCCGGCATCAATCCTCAAGGCCGTATTTTGTCCAGATTGACCATCACAAGATGCCACTGCAACGCCCATACTCAGGCCTGCTTCGCGCCCTCCAGTCGCCCCAAAATAGTTCTTCATCACTATCATTATTGACAAGTCCAACCATCGACTATTTCAAAGAAGCTTTCCTGTCGCCTGCCGCTGCGGACTCTCTTTTGCCATTGGCGATTACTTTTTCACCACTGCTCACAAGTCCACCTCCACCACCTGCTACATCCCGTCCTGCTATGTCTACAATGCCCCTATCTTCTCGTGCTGGCCGGGTGTTTCAATTGCCTGATCGCTTTTGCTGACACTCAGGACACTCCCTTAAATTTCTTTAGCTGGGGACTTCTGTAGCGACCGTAATTACGCTAACATAATAGTCAATATGTAAGTTTTTTTCTGTACATCCATTTCATTGTATTTCCACTGCCTTTATGTTCTTGTTTACTTTTTATTATAAACTGTCTGCCTGCGTCAACAAACAGCATCTCCTGTTATCTCGTTGTATCAGTAAATCAAGTTTAGTGTCGCACATAAGATCAGTGTGCTGGTCCTTAAATTGATGGTTTTGATTGTTGCATTGAAGAATGACTTCAATTGTTGTCCTTTTCAGCTGTTTGTCCAAGGCCCCAATCCTGGCGTCAACATTGAATTTACAATTCCAAAGACCAATGAAACCAGCCCACATTTGCTGTACAAATGGCAATACGGTGATTGGTCCTTATGCAGTGCACCCTGTGGTATAGGTAAGCATAGCAATTGTATGACATAGCTCAATGGGTTGCTCCTACAGCGACCATCAGTGCACTGGTCGCGAATGCGAGAATATTTTTACTAATTATGATGCTTGCTGATTGCTTTCGTTTAGCTTTGGTCGTCATTGTTTGTATGACCGCTTTGCAAGATGCAATTATAATGCTATGCATTGATGTTTCAGGTGAACAGTCCTCTACTCCGGAATGTGTTGAAATTGAAACAGGATCGCCAGTAGATGACATTTATTGCAAGCATTCCTCCAAATCATCAGATATGGTCAGATCTTGTAATATGAAGATATGTTTGCCAGAGTAAGTGAAGCCGCCGTTTGGGTCTTATAATTGTACTGATTGTGGTTAGTTTTGATTAGAACAGCAGTAGTTTGTTCACTTGGTGTATTATGACTGCTGTTTGCCTTGTAGATGGTGGATAGGCCCTTGGCAGACGTGTTCTAAAATCTGTGGCTATGGTGTAAGCCGACGCTCAGTCATGTGCATCAGGCGTTTGAAGCAAGATGAACAGCTGGCATTGCGTGATGAAGAGTGCAATGAACAAGAACGGCCTCAAAGTCAAACACTTTGCTTCAGTGGGAAATGCTCAGCAATGTGGATCAAGAGCAATTGGTCAGAGGTAACCCATTCACTTCTAGAGATTATCATTGCCTCTAGCTGTCTGCATCTCAGTTAACCTATCCAAGACAGGAGCAAGTCTTCAACACAGCTTTCAGTCTGTGATAATTAACTTTGCCATACATTTATCGGCTGCAGCTGTGGCTTTGAGAGCCATTGCTCTTGCAATGCAGTAGAAGCACAAATGAACAATTCAGGAGAAGTAAACGTGTAAACCATGCTGCACAACTTTTTAGCAATAATCCCAAAGGAATTCTAAAAGTTGGACTTTTTAACCACCCTAGTGCATGTTTGAGACATAGAAACGAGGTGACATAAAAGGTGTAAAGATTATTACATTGTCGACATAGCAGTTGTTTCTTGATGAATTTTTCGTTTCTCATTGCTTGATGTTTTGATGGTTGACATGAAACTGTTTGTAGTTGGCAGCAAATGCAGCAATAAAGCTGCTTTGTGAAGCATAATATTTGTATCATTTTCAAACAAGAAAATTTCATGATTCCATGACTCTAATTTGCTTCACAAATGTCACAACAAACCTCTGCCAAATGTTTACTTTTTAGTTTTTACAGGTAAAATATGAAATTGAGCTCTCCTTCTTTTTTCTCTACTAGTGCACAAGTGACTGCGGAGTAGGAATGCAGCACCGCTCCGTAGCTTGCAGCTCACCAAACAAAAAGCTTTGCTTTGCATCAGCACATAAGCCAGTATCAGTTCAACTTTGCAATGGCACACGATGTCCACGATGGTCAACAGCTCCATTTGGGGAAGTGAGTTGACCACAATCACTGATATTGCATGTTCATCAGCCCATAACACGAAATAGTATAGGATAAAATCTACCCTCTTCAATGCCGACAAAACGGAAACAATTTACATAGAAATGGTTTGCGGCAGAACAGTTAATTCTGCAAAATTTTTAATCTAGAAGTTTGAACCGTTGTAAACCAAAGTTTCTAAGTGGTATTAAACCTGTTGTTCTGTGATTTTCTTGAACTGTTCTGCAGTGCAGTGTTCCCTGTGGATCCGGTATCCGCTGGAGACATGTCACGTGTATATCTGGCAAGCATGGTGACATCGTAGCAAACAGCAGATGTAATCCTGAAATGCGACCAGTGGGAAGTGAAGTGTGCATCAGAGCGCCATGTCTACAATGGATTGCGACAGAATGGGGGCCGGTGAGGATGTAGCGTGTTACATGTTAGCGCTTTTAATTCGTCCAGACATCTTGACGTTGACATGACGATGATGATATCTCTTTCTGTTTCATCTTTTTTCATTTTAGTTTTATTTTTCGCTTATTTTTCTCTGAATTTTGGCCTTGCATTTCATTGTCTCATTCTGAAGTGGGACTCAGTCTCAATGTGGTGACCATGGAAGACCATGATTGGTTTGTTTTCACCAGTGTTCCAGGCGATGTGGTAATGGCACCGAATCACGCGTTGTCTTCTGTCCCGGGGATGAAAGCCAATGCAAGATGCATCCCAAACCACACTCAACAAGACCCTGCTTCCTTATCTCTTGCGCAGTATGGAAAACTGGACCATGGGGACAGGCAAGCTTTATTGAACAATTAAATGAACAGAATAATATACTAAAAGAACTAATACAAGAAGCGACGCATTCATACACTCATTTGATGAAATATTGATAAACTGACTAGTTTAAACTAAAATCAACTGTGTGATAATGTGACTTCATTGACTAGTAAATGCACACCCAACAGTAACTTATTTATAATTGGAAAACGTTTATAGGCTATGCTATGCTCGTTAGTTATAGCACTCAATTTGAGAAATATTCAAATTACCGTGTTCGATGCAACCTGAACCATTTCCTTGATTTGATGTCACTGAGGTATTCGCTTATTATCTCCCATGTCTGGCTCATAGAAGCAAGGATACAGCAACAGGACTACAACAGCAGGGCTAGACTGTGTGTTAGGAAATAGTATTTGACAATGCTGACAGGCACGTGAATAACCCATGACCTCAAGCAGCAAATACTCAGGGGTATGGTTCATGATTAATTGCGAGATTAATTCAATCTGTCAATGAATTAAATCAATCATAATGATTGGTTTGATTGTTGCAGTGCTGATAGGAGTAATGCTGATGATAGTCCCTCCTTGGTGACATTCTGCAATATGCTCAATACATTTTTTTGCCAATTTGTACAACACTGCCTTCAGCAATATGACTCTACTGTCTGTGCTCTGTAGCTGCTTCACACAGGTTATAGTTTCTGCTGTAAATCGTGACAGCTTGCTGCACACAAATTTCCCACGCTCCCTATCATAACACGTGGGACAGGCTAAACCAATGAGATGTGGCTTAGGATAGTGTTGTCATGGCAACGGTTTACTGGGTGCTACATTGACATGTCTCTGCTCATACGGCACACTTGTAAATGGCTTGATAGCAGGATTTATGAACCAGGTTTTGTTTGCATTCAATAGTGCTCCAAGAGTTGTGTTCAATGGCGTACTGTGGTGTGTAAGCATTCGGATTCCCTTGAAAACTCCTTTGGTTGCACCAAGTTGACAAGGCCAGCAGTGAGTCAGTCATGCAATTCAGGCCTATGCCACACAAACACAGCTGGTAGGTGATGGATATTTATTGCAGAATCCTAGGTAGTCTGAATCCTGAGCTCCAAGCAGTGCGCAACTGTGGGTACAGCAGCAGATTTTGCTGGCAGAAGCAAAGGGGCTTTGACTCATGCTGATGCGGAAAAGTAAACACTTTTGCTTTGATATTCTGAGTTTTGTGTAATTAGACCAACCCTGGAGTGATAACTGCCAAATGTGCTACATCTATGAATGATGCAACTCAGTACGGTTGGGCGTGCGAAAGTAATAGTCTGTCACTCTGGTATGTAGACAGGGATTGATGGCAAAGAGTTTCATGTGTCACGTAAGATAAAAGAGGGGTCACTACTTGTTGCCACCAACAGCAGTTCAGTGTAAGCAGTTCATTGTAAGCACAGGGAAACTAGACTAAAACCAAAAAAGATTATTTGATGCCATCTCTAATGTAATTCTATCTTG
>OFHS01000008.1:0-14945 GCA_900245855.1 Calvadosia cruxmelitensis | reverse complement strand
ATGTTCCGTGATTAATTGATGTAGTGTGCATATTGTTATATTGTAAAAACATAACTTTTGTCTTGTTGCTAATCTTGTGTTCTCTTTTTGTTGTTTCTGCAATCTTTGTTTACCCTCACATGAATCATGGATGACCTGTGACAGTGTTTGTTGTGACCCTGCTGTGAAGAAACTGTGGTGATTGTCTATGTTTGTAATGGTGATGTTCCTATGCTAATTTGCATGTGTTAGTGGCTTCGGTTGTTGTCGTGATAATTACTTAGGTCATGTTGTCATAAGTAATCTGTGTTTAGTCATTTGTATTTTGTAACTTAGTTCTGTTGGTGTTTTCATCATGAGGTGTTGCTAAAGCAAACCCTGTCATGGTCAATGACTTTTATCTGTGCCACAACTTATACTTCCTGATGACCAGTTATATCGCATAATGCTTCTGATACCATTGCCTCTACAGCACTTGAACATGATTGCAAAGGGGACAACTATGGAGAAGTACTTTGCAGCGTCGTCAAACTTGCCAAATTTTGCTCACTCCCTAAATTCCGCTTCTCTTGCTGCCTTACTTGTTTTAACGAACTCTGATCAACTTAATTGACTGCTTCACTTCCCGTGGAAGCCACCTGGCTTTCTTCTCCTTGCCAGTGGACCAGATGACGTATCATCGGCCACATGGATGAATGTAATTATTAGATTTGGCTCTACTTTGCGGGATATTTTTTTGCCCGATGGTTGTAGCGTTGTATTTTATTAATTCTTTGATAAACTGCAGGGCCTTAATTCGTTTTATTTAATGCCACGCCCATCAAATTGTCATTAGGTTATTTGAGTTAAACTCAAATATATATTTATAAAATAGAGCCAGTAGTAAGATATTCCTCGATGCGTTTTACATAGCAATGCTTGCAAGATATGTTGCTTTGAAATGAATTGTACAAATAAAGACAATCTCTTGCCACTTGGTCATTTGCACAACAACAACCGCATTCATTCATGTCATGCTTGTGCGCTTCTTGGAGCAAATCATAAAGCCTTACTAAACAGCGACCGACTGCTATCAAGTCGTGAGTTGAGCTTGTCTTTTTAGCCATACATCACACGGGCATATGACTAGAGAACAAATAATAAGGTGTTGACAATCTGCATTGTCACACGATTTCAGATAACAAGTGGTACATGTACAGTATGAAATGTCAATGTTGCTCTGTGAAGATGGAGACATTTATTTACAGAATTTGAGGCAATGAAGTCTTCATCAGCAGAAGCTTTGAATTATCAAGTACACATGTAAAATATACGCGGAATAATATATACAAGATACATTCACTGTTACCGGCAACAGTCAAGAAACATGTTAACTACAACATGTACGTAATAAATAGTAATATATAGATCATTAATATTGACCCTTGATGTATACAAGACATCTATTGAATAAACGTCACTGGATTGTCAAGCAACCTTGTAGTTAAAAATAGAAAATCCATGAGAGAATCTACTTTTGTGGACGCCCACAAACAGTCACAGAGTAGGTTATATACAAGGCATGATATACGTGCCAAATTTAGTTATACATGAATAGGCTATGGTCCGTTCTGTGGGTCCGTTAGGATTGACACTGTCCATATATCCCCAACTCAACTATTATGATATAAGTGTAAGGACAAGTAGATCTCACCAAGGGCGGCAACAGCAAGGAGCTGATCTCACCAGCTTCAATTAATCTGTACAAATAATCAGTGTGCAATTATGCAGAATGGAATACCTCCCTAATTAATAAAGATAATGTGAGGATTTTACTTTGTGTGTACAATTAAATGATGTCATTAAACGACACATTGACTTCCTGTGCGTCATCGTGCAAGGTGTCACGCACTGTCCTCGCAGGAGCTACTTCGTGTGTTGTGCAGTTCTAGCAATATCTTTGCACAGTCAACATCTTGATTGCCTGAAGTATCCTCATCAACATCGCTGTCTGAGTTTGGATACGTTGAGTGGTATTCTATTGAGAACGGACTTGATTCGGATGCGGTAATCTGCAGAAAAACACACAAACAACATATGACACTGTAAGAGGAGCAAGCAGACACGCAAGTTGACTGGAGGGGCACTGTATTAGAACTGGACAAAGGGACAAGGAGACTGGAATACAAAGCGTCTGATCGTACGATCGCGATAATGTTACATACATACTAGACTACTACAGATACAACATCTTTATTTTCAACAACCCATTTGAATAATTGTTGTTTGCATCAGTGTCATTGTTATGAAGTTGTCATTGCATGATGTCATGTGTCAGTATCATCCAATCACAATGAAATAAATTATAGAAATCTATTGCTTTGAATAAAACATAAAAACCAGCCATGACCAGAACCAATTCCATCCAAAAGAGGCCAACAAGGTAAGCGTGCTAATTAAACCAGACATGATTAGTATAATTATTATGAACCTGAGCTAATGACCCCCTATACCTTCAATGAGAACAAACAAGAGTCAAGCAAAAACATCAATGATATGTGAGTTAACGTACCGGAACAGCCATGCGCTGTAAAGTATCGTTATTAACTATCAATAGTTACTTCAAAAACTTTACTTCTTCGTGTAAATGTATCCTTTTCAGTGTCCATTTTATTTGCCCAGGAGCATTTTTTAAAAAGAACGTGTTTCAGCCTTCAGATCATTCACATCTGAAGGACAAAATCAACATGTAGCAAGTCTCTAGGTCTAAGGATTATAATTATAGTGTACCGTATTAGGCGAGTTATATTAAATTAATTGGAATTAGAACTTAAGCGAAAGTTAGAAAAATGCTGTACTATTCTATTTACAACCTATGCGTTCTACTAATTAAATAGATCAGTTTTGACCTTGCTCTTGAACAAAGTAAAATACAGTATAACTCGGCTATTATCACGTCTCAGTTATTGTCATGGAAACTGAAATTCCATTTGCCAGTCCCTAAGCTTTTCTCTTATTCTACTCGGTTAATATCACCTCGGATATTCTCACATCTCGGTTACTATCACGGATTTCCAAAGGATTTTTATGTTTACACTAGCTAATATTGTCACATTTTCTGTGATTTGTCGCCTTGTTTGAATTACTAGGCACCGCAATTGTCGTGAAAGGAAAAGCTGATAAAATGTTTTTCATTGTGTTCGCCTCATTAAGCGTGACACATCCAATAAAATGTGTCTTGCGTTGTTTACATAATAGCTCTGATTGATGTATGAGTATATATTTAGACCACATCGTAAACAAAATACAAAACAATAATTGAATACAGAAAACGTGAATAGCAAGTAATTTGGTTACATGATACGATCATGGGTCATCCCTTAGCACAAATTTGCTTGCTTGTTCGGGAGACCCAAATGTTGATACAGAGTTTGCTATTCTTTGGCCCGCTTATATTACTGTTTGAGCCGTTGCTGCAAAATTAGAGGTCTGGGTATGAGACTCGGTTATTGTCACCACTCGGATAATAATATTAGCAGGTTTTATTTTCCCAAGGGTGTGATATTAACCGAGTTACACTGCAACTAAAAATGTTCGATTCTTAGGGAAAGTGTTCTATAATTTTGGTGCCACATATGAGAATGTTCTCTGCCTTTTAAATTTCCTTTTGCAGAAATCAAAAGAATTGTGACAGCGTGACTCATGAAGTACATTCGGGCACCTGATATGTGCCTGTATGGTTTGTTTACAACTTTGTCGTGCGATCTGCATGCTTCCTTTGCCCCGTCTTGTTGTCAACAGCGCTTGACAGGGAAAGCAGCCGGTTTAAGCTTATCCAATTCAATGCCAAATAATGAGATAAAACGCGCGCAGTATCTCATCTTGTATGTGCAATTTTTTAGTTTTGGTATTGCCGAGCGTGTCCAATCAGCAGGCCAATGGCAAGCAATCCGAAAGGAGCAAGTGGTTGCTGGAGATCTCAATGCTCTTCATCTATGCTTGGCAGCAGACAAACGAGTTAAGAATAGAAAGGAAGGTTCACAAACAAGTCGGTGCTAATATGAAAGATGAATGTTCTTCGTGCATTCTTAAATCGACTATTGAAGATGACCATTGCTGGTGCTTTGCGAGCCACCCCATTGCCACGAGGTAAGACTCAAGAACATACCAAGCCGATAACGCCTCTGCTAGGGGAAACACCACCACTTACGAACACTGTAGTCATAAACCATGGTCTCATTTCAAACAAATTAGAAACCACAGAAACGCTAATTTGCAACAACGGCAAAGTCGACGAAGCTGTCTAACTTTGTGCAGCTACTTTAGACCTTTGTAAACTAAGAGAGAAAGACAAGAACAGTTTCGAAGCATGTCCCATTAAATTAATGTCAAAAACAGGGGGAAATAGTATAACACTTGATCGCTAGCGCCGGCATGTCCACCCCAAACTGCCAGTAAATCGATAACGGAAACGTGATCGAATGGATACGAACGATATTGCGATGGCCTAGGATGATGATTAAGAAGCAGCGTTGGCAATGACTTACCACATCTCGACATTTCTTATTGGGCCTCGGAACTTTGTCGAATACATGTTCTTTCGACGGCAGCGTGGGAATGAATAAGGGCAAGAGCTTCGCCACTTGAAAACGATTCTCGCAGTAGCAGTGTTCGTCGATGATGTTCTTCTGGGCAATGATGGTTTTGTTGTAGCTTTCAATGACGCGGGGCCAGTCTTCTGTCCACGGGAAAATTGAAGGATCTTTTACATCGTAAGTCTTCACGCCACCCTTGAAATGCAGACTACAAACACTGGTCCATTTTGAGTTGATCTTCAAATTGGCGTTGCGAATTTCTCTTGCCCACCTTGTTTTTCGATCACTTGCTTTGGGAAGATGGTAAAACTTCAACCGCGGAGTCTTTCTAGTCGTCGACACGCAGTAAGGAACACAGCAATTAACTTTAGGCATCCTGAACCACTCTCTACGCTCAGAAACTGAGCATCCGCTCAGAATTCGGCCGAAGCTTGACGTGTTCCTTCGCAGCCGACCATTATTTGGCGATCACGATAACAACAACAAACGAAGATGGCGGTGGGCCCCGCTTTGATCCCAAGATGCCCAAACAAAACAATGATCTTGAAGCCATTGTAATGCACCACTGAGACTGTTGTCATGGCAAATAGTACGCATGCGCATATTAGCACTCCATAATGGCGGATTATGAGGTGGTGTCTTGACCACAGTCCACAGTTTTGACAGTGGTGTTTGCCGTTTGACTAAGCAGCTGTAAACAACTTCCTTTTCCAATTTCATGGGTCACAGCTGCTGAGCAAACCCTTACTAACAAGGCTTGCTATTTCTATTGAAAGCAAGTTGATTATTGGGCTTGTTCATGAAGCTATTGTAGCTCTGCTACATCGCCTAGGCCTATTCGCCTTGCGCCTTGCGGTGTGTCTGCTAGTGCCTAGTCTAGTGATATGTCTGAGCAGGGAAACGATATTGCCTGCGAGCCCAAGGACATAGAAGCATTGACAGTTCAGCAGCAGCGAAAACTCGACTTGTATAAGGTAAGAAAAGAATAAACTTAACTACTTACTAGATAATGTGAGAATTGTCAAGTTGTTCACGTCCCAGGGCTCTATTGTCTTTGTGGGCCTCGTGGAACTGTGGCGAAGCCACACAACCCAGTGACTGTAGGCTAGATAGTAGTATTTAGATAGTAGTATCTTGAGGTGCGTCATGGTTATCCAACTGTGAGTACACTACTACTACTATAATGGAACGCCCGACTCGCCCATCACATCATATTCCCATTATGCCCCCGACTGCATTCTTTGCATTTTGCGCGGGGAATTTCAAGTTTTGTGCGGCTCAAACTGCGCGGATTTTTCCGCGCAGGACAAAATCAAACAATAGAAATTAGCAGTTTATGAAAGAAAATTGCTTGAAAGTAAATTTAATCTAAACATTACGCGGAGTGGGCGTTTTCCGGTGAATGATTGCGCGGGTGCGGATTAGGACGTCAATCTGCGCAGGGAATTAATTCCCCGCGCACTACACGAAATGCAGTCGGGATTATGCCTACTGCAGCCTACAGAATGTGTCGGCTGAGCCCAATTTTTCCTCCTAGTGGCTGGCAACAGATCGACTTCGACCTGCACTTGGCAGGAACACCAAACCTTCTGCATAAAGATCCCATTGAATTTGCTTAACATAGGTTTAACGGTTGTTTCCGCCCATTGGGTACGGCTCCCTAGGTTGTTGATCACCGTTCAAAACGACCAAAGGGGGTGTGTGCGGTCTTTGTAGGCCTACTGTGTGGTCAGCAAGAGCCAAACAGCTGGGTGTATAAGGCGCTGTTCCTAAACGTTCTCAGATGTCTAAATCAAAGCATATTAAGATTTAAAGAGATTAATATAATTATAATAGTCTTAAGCTAGTTTGCCGCATAAGTGACCGCAAAGGCCCAGAATGCATTTTATGTCGTTCACAGAGGGGTCATTCCACACGAAATCATCACAGCTGTGAACCCGACCCTTTTTGATTAACCCGTCCTTGGCGCGACTAAGGCCTAGGTCAAACGTTGTGCAGATTTGTGTCGTGCCGCTCTTTCTGCAGAAATTTGGCACGGCACAACATATAGCGCGACGTTTGACTGGAACAAGTGCGACTCTGTCGTGCAGCACGACTCTCCAGCTGCGATAGGCTATTTATGGAAAATCAAGTTTTCAGACTCGAAGTCGTCTCCCTTCTAGGATGCTTAGAATGGTCACACGTTATTCTGATGGGAAACTTTCTTTCGAGATTGCAACACAAGCACGTGGACAAATCTTGCTAATTTCTGTTCCCACTTTACGACATATTTTTCTCACGAAGTATGTCGCAGATGTCATGGTCTACGCTAGAATGATGTAGTGTGGTGTCATCATGGGTGACTTTCATAAACAACAGTCATAGCTCTCAGAAGAAGGGCTCTCTCTCTCTCTCTCTTTTCTTGACACCATGGTGACACTCGCATCAGCCATATTGCAAACGTTGCACTGAAAAACTCTGCTGCCTCATATGGTGAACCTAAAAGTGAGGTTGGAACGGTCGCTCTGCGCGATACCTGGCTCGACGTTTGACCTAAAGCTCCGTCGTGCTAGAAATTTGTCTCGCTGCAGTCGAGCCACAGGAAGAGTGGCACGACACAAATCTGCGCGACGTTTGACCTAGGCCTAGGTGAATATGGAATTCAACTGCTATTGTTCGGACCAAGTTTCACTTCACGGAAACAAAAGAGGTGTGATTCATTCATTCAACAGATGCGTTCCAAATTCACTTAGTCGCGCCAAAGACGGGGTTAGGTCATGTTCAACAGGAGAAGCTTGCGCTTGGAAGCTGTCAAAAACTGTCAAAACAAATCACTTGAAACGCTCTGGTCACACAATTTTAAGGCCGTTTTAGCAGAAATATTGGTTTTTAATAGAGTTCTGTGCCCAAATATTCCCAGAATTCTTTTGATCAGTCGCTGAAGCCTATCGTAATAGAGGTTTTGACAAAGTTTAACGGAAATCGGGATTGATATATTTTTTATATTCCACTTTGAAGATTTCATAAATGCGTATAAAATTGAATTTACTTTGAATTAAAAAATAACTTACACTATTGTCTTCGCTGATCATTTACCGTCTTGTTGATACAAAATGTGTTTGATTTGAGCCAACAACCAATGCGAGCTGCCTTTGTTTATGGGTCACTATAAACGCAATGTTGACGCGAAATCGCAACTGCAAAACGTCGTAATTACATAACCACATGAAATTCCTATTGTGTTGTTTTTCTAGTTAATTTCCACCTTAAACTGCCTTCCGCTTGCCTCTATATTCAGAAATCAGACAACGAATACATCCCTTTCCCGTTCATTTATCTTTACAGTTTCATTGAATTCTCCATGTGTTATTATTGTGTTGACCGCACACTTTGAGCAAGCACAGTGGGTGACTTAATTTTCCTTTGTGACCAAACTCATTCAAGAAACAAATGCTAAGGTGATCATGTGCTTACGTATTGTAAATTTGCTCCTTGTAATAGTCTTATTCACCCTGTTTTAATTTGTTTATTTGTCAGAAATAAAACTCTATCTATCTAACTCTATCTATCATGCTCATTTCGCGGAGCACGACTAACGTCACGGCAGGTGAGCTGTCATTGGATGAAATTGATGCCGTGGATGACGTCTTGGATGAAACTGCGCTAACTATGGTCCTCCAGTCATGCTGTTCTGAGGACCATTAAAGGGCCATTCAAAGCATGCAAGTTGTAAACAAACTGGAAGTATAGAGCGAACAGTGAAAGCTTGTAAATCCAGTTGGGCTTCGGTTTGCAATATAGAACAACCAGACTTCTAGATTCCGATGCAGTTCGTTATTTGGTCGCGAAGCCATTCTCAACATTGAGCATAGGAGAGAAAAATGCAATTGTGAATACCAGGCCAACTCTGGGCCTGTCCTCTTCACTGCAATAGCAATACAGACATCACAGCTTTCAACCAGCATGGTATGAAAAGAAAGACTGGCTCTGTGGCAGTGGAAGTTTCAACCTGATTTTCTGCTGGCCATGTATTTTATTCAGGAAGTCAAGCTCCAAGACGTTGGCAACGTAATGTCCAAGGTTTTTACCGTTTTTATGTGCCTGCGAGAAACATGAAAGTAAAAAAGAAGTCACCTGGAAGCATACAAATGCTGGAAAACAGATCATCTACCATCACAACAAAGAAGTCAGGCAGAACAGAGAAGTTTTGAAGACGATTACTATTGCTGCTCTCTACCTTGACATTTAGGGAGACCCCCACCCCAACTGCCACACCCCTAAGGCCCCAATCTCAAAACTGTTTTGCCTGTTCTCCATTCAACAAATCCAGAATGCAATCTGGCTAAGGGAGGCGATTGCTTATTAAAGATGATCTTGTCTGGAACTCGGCATACACTTTCATATCTGTCATATAAAAATGTGATTTCCTTGACTTGAATGTAATGCTGCTGATATTACAGATAAACTAAGGATTTGCTTTTGCAATTGTGTAGCTTAAATTTATATTTTTAGTACATTTATGATTGCATCCTAGATTGAAACCAGGCAGAAGAATGAACAATATCTACGTGAACACCCTGAAATCGACTGTCTTCTCTCCCGATTTATGGGGTAGGACAAGCTCTTGCCGCCTGTCAATTGTCAAAAGCAAATTTAAATTATCAAGCACTTCGATTTCTTGTTAGTTTTTCTTGCTCAACATTCAGCTTCTCCACTAATGCAAGTTATTATTTTTTTTGCATACTGATAAGATAAGAATAACATTTCATTAATCTCACTTGTTCCCTAAATTTGTTTGTACTGTTTTCTATTTGCAGAGAAGTCCTCACGAGACGACCAGAAAGCATTCGAGAGTTTGCAGCTGGTAATAATTATTATGAACTTAAGTTGAATTGACAATGTGCAGTCCATGTTCATGACTGGGCAGGGGTGGGTTGACTAGATTTATTTTCTAGTTCGCTAAAACTAGAACTAGTTTCGAATAATACTAGTTCGCTAAAACTAGAACTAGTTTTCAAAAAAACTAGTTCGCTAGAAACTAGAACTACTTTTTCGAAAAACTAGTTCGCTAGATTTTTCCGCTAGAAATTAGTTTTCGCAAGATGCACTCTACAAACTTAGACACAACAAGAAGTCAGCGAAATGCAGGTCAACAAGTAAGCACAAATTCAAGTTATTGAAATTAGGGCATTGCAACCCACTCGATTATTCTGGGTCCCCGGACAAACATTCCGGGAAATGTTTCCGTTCTCTGTTTGCATGTTGCAAATTCTTTTGAAGGAATTCCCTTACAACACGATAAATCTTCTGAGAAATAGGTTCTTGAATTTTATGTCCAACAGGTCTTGATTGCACGTTGAAAAAGTTACAAATCTTGACGAAACGGCAACATTCTCCGTCGCGCGACTGCTTGTTTACACTGGTTTTTCGGCTTTTGAAATTCAACACCTATTCGTCATTTGAGCCAGCTATTGTTCTAGGTGTAAAGGTCACACCATTATCTTTTGATGGGAAATTCATCTGAGCGGCTGTGCGTGAAATGGTCAAAACACGTGCTCTCGGTGCTGTTGTTTTCTTCGGATTGAAAATCGCAAACTAGCGATTAGCTACAACTCTTTCTGATTCTAGCGAACTAGATATCTGGTTTGAAAATTAGTTCGCTAGAACTAGAAACTAGTTCCTGGAAAAACTAGTCAGAAAACTTTAGTTCGCTACTACCCACCCCTGTGACTGGGATCATACAAGTAATTCCAGTTCCATTGATTTGAGATGATATTATGAATCACCTAGGGCCAAGATCAATCCATGACATTGACATGCATAGAAGAAGTAGGCCTGTATAGATGAATGAGTTTCATATCAAAGATGGTTCTTGATGTGATCATCGGGGAGACGGGGACAGAGGTCTGGCTGGGTTATATTCCAAAACACATTGGAATTAAAGATTGTAAATTAAGGGCTGCAAATGCTGTCCTTTAGTAGTGACACTGATTTGTATGAGGCCTTGTATTAATCATTGAGCAAATTTAGATGCAATTCTCTTTGCAGAGGTACTACATGACCACTCCAAACAGCTAACTACTAATCTCAATGGTGTTTACATGCAGAGGCCATTTCGAGTATTACATTCATGACTGCCTGAATTTATAATTATCACTACCTGTCCAAATTTCGTATAATCTAATTGCTCGTTTCTGCATTGGTTGGTGGACGCTTTGACCTCAGGCCCTTGAATGTCCATCCTTTTCAACAATCATTGGACAATGTAACTTGTTACTTGGAGTTGTAGCCTATGTGCTTTTGCTACTTAAACTGATTCTGTCATTGTTAAATATAGCCTCACTTAATTACAACTTATTATACAAATGTTGCAAGACTAAAGTACAACTTAAGTTCTGGATATATCCTTGGAGTGTTTTGCTGTTTGTAAGTCCTCTAATTCTTCTAAATTCAATGAGAAAGACTGTGAAGTTTGAAATTTTATGTTTCTTGCTTTTGCACAGACTGTTTTCTATTGTGCTTGATTCTAGGATATTTATGGGTATTGACAATGCTAGCTAAAAAGACAGACTTAGACTTTACATGGGACTTTTTAATGCCATCAAAGAGTACAATGTAATTAAGTGAATTGTTTTGTTGGGAGTTTACACAACACTTGTGCAAGCCTGTATTTCTCTTTTTAATATCTGCCATTAGTTCAGGTGTGAATTAGCCTGCTTTGTCTCTTATTATCAGAGTTTTTCACGGATAAAGACTTGCCTCTAATGGTCAAAGGTGACACTCAAAGTCGTCAATCATGTGTGAAGTACCATCAATGAACTGTGCGTGGTGTTTCACTTTTCCTGAGATTGGCATAGTCAAGATATTTGACAGATTCTTCTCCTTCAACAGGGCTGTTACTTTTGTAACTATTTCGTTAGTCTTCCTGATCCGTCTTAACGGAGTTTGTTGTGCATATTTTGAAGGTTCCTCTTGAAGAGCATTTGGTTTGTTACTTGTACAGTTGTTCGATATTTATTAAACTGTAAAAAGCAGCTTGTCTTGTGATTGCACAAGTTGGTTTAATCAGTGAAATACTGTTTGCAAATTGCTGCAGTCTTTCAACTCATTTCAGCCGTGTCTGACCATTGGTAATGCCAAGTCTGACGAAAGTAATTCCATTGACATTGCTGCTTGAGACATATAAACGAAGTTTTACATGAAAGTGCTGCTATGTACATAGTTAACGTAATAATTGAAACATTTTCTATATTCTAACGTTCGTTCGTTCGTTTCTACATTTTCTATATTTTAATGTTCGTTTCTAGTATTGTTGAGGATCTTCAGTTATGTGTGCTGTGCAGTAGATTACAACTACCTAAAGACAGTGTTATTACAACGTTCTTCTAAGCGTCAACCAGGACACAGATTTGAGCTTTGATTGCACATTTAGCATTTTTGTTCAAAATGATAATGACTGGTACTGTAAACCTCTTCTACATCTGCCCGAAATGAAAAATCACACATTGCAAGAATGCAAAGTTCTCTTGATCAATCAACTTTATATATACACATAAAAACGAGACTACAAGTAAAAGCTGAAGGCTTGCAAGTTTCTATTCAGCCTTCAACTCAATTTGATTGTACACTTTCCTACGAAATAAATTATAAAAGATTGCTACTCGCATGTAAATAGTCTCTACATGTAGCAGTGTAGCTCTTATAAATGTAGCTAGTTGCCACTCAGGCCTATTGCCTCAGCCGGCACTGTATGTAATAAATAATAATAGCAATTAATGCAATTACTTTATAACATTGAATGAATAAATTGTCTGCAGCATCCTCTCCTCGTCATCATTGGCTTGCGTCACCTCCAAAGATGACACTGAAAATGTGGAAATCCATGAACATTTAAATTCCTAGGTAGAAATAATTATTATGGCAAACATAAATAACACAAGCCGTTGCAACATTGGTCAATTTTGCCGGCAACTCGTCCGCAAAATCATGATGCACGGAAAAATATATTTTGTGAGTATTGTTACAGTTACAGCTACGTGAATATTATCCATGACATTCATTAAATCTGCATTGGTTGTATCATTATAAAAGTTATGCACATAATTTATCATGCATAATAAAGACATACAATATTGTAACAGGATATTGCTAACTAAGTACTAAGGAGTAACGAGGTGTGTCATAGTCAATCAGATGTTAACTCCGTTCAATCAGGCCATATCGTCTTTTGGACCAATTTACTGGCTGGACCAATAAGCAGATCTAATGTTCAGGCGAAATGATTTCGTCTTAGGTGTGTTTGTTCCGATAACGCGGCGGGCCTGAGCCCTGAATACACTATTCTCTTTCCAACTGGACCCCCTCTCGCCCCCGCCCTTTGTACGGCCCCTTACGATCCAACCTCGCTCTGAAAAAGCTGTCCCACGTGGTCTTGTGCTTGGGGCCTGGTGCAGAGACTTTGTCCTCAATCTGCTTTGTGCCCTTCGCGTGGTGGGTTACAGCAGAAGAAGTTGTAGAGGCATTTGCTGCTAGGCGGAGTGGAGAGTTGTTTGCTTGCAGACACTTGCATTGTTCATCCTTGCAAACGATGTTTACCAACACAGAAGAAATGTTTGATGTCCTCAAAGCCTTACCGTCTCCCGTATGCATTCTTGTGCTGCTACCACTTCTGTTTATCACCAGTCCAATCTCACCAGTTTATGGCATGCACGAGTTCCCTGTTTTCCGAATGCAACAATTTGATCTGCAAGGCAATTTTTACGGTGAGACATGACCTCATTGTTCTAGCCTAATTGCTGTGCGTTGATTTATTGAAACTGCGTAATTCTTTAAATTCCAGGTAGACCTAATGCTGTCCTGTATGCGTTTGCACTTTGCAGGATCCCGAAGTGCTGTTGTGAACTTGGAGGCTCGCCCTTTCACATCGAGCAGTCTCACGAGGCGTTGCGCCGTTACCAAACTCAGAGATTTGTCTTTAGAAAAGCTGAAAAGCTCTATAGACGAGGGTTTGAGTGCATTACTCGTGCTCTTACCCAAAGACTTAAAAGACATATCCAAAGATGATTTGGCGGTAAGATAGAATGGGATGAAGCTACATCTGGCGTCTGCACTTTCAACTTGAAACTTCCATGCTACCTTTGAAGTTTACCTTTTATTATGGTTACGCTTTTTGTAATTTATGCTGGTTCTCATTTTTCAACATTTTAAGCTTAAACTACATACATACAAAAGTAACACACTGGAACTGCTGGCAGAATGACAGGCATGTTTTCTGTGGATCCGAATGTACGCCATCTATGTTCAAGATCTGCCATGATGCACACAAGACCTACTAAGTTTACTTACAGTGCCAATGCGGGCTGTGGGATCTCAGCGGACCCTGGTAAAAAAGCATTCATTGATCAATCAATCAATCAATTAATTTTATTTATTTCAACTCGTATTCTACAGTACAAGTCCAGGATGAAATACAGTTACCATTACAGATATGTTTTATAGAATCCCGAGCATGATATATATTGAAAGGAACTAGTTTATCGTTGCAGGAGTAAATATAAAGACTACTAGAAAAGTTAAAATTGAGTTAAGTTAAGAGGTCTTAAAGCGCCGACAGATCTACATAACCAGGTTTACCAAGGCAGGCCCTGATGCTGCATCATGAGCAAAATACCATGCCTACGGTGTTCGATTGGCAGAGCTGTAAAATTACTGCCATTTGAGTAATCAATTACAATTAAAAGTACTCAACTCAGGTAGTAATTGATTACTATTACAGTTACTGCCTACGCAAAGTAATTGATTGCCGTTACAAATTACTCAAATTTAAATGTAATTATAATTACAAATTACAAATTACTTTCCATATATAAAATTTAAAAAAGTGGCGACTCAAAGCGAAATTCAAATCGTTGTTATGAGTTCCATCACAACTCATTATTATCAATTTACTGTAACTTTAAGACTCCTAAGAACAAACTGCTACAGTATATCAACTCAAAATTGCACCTTATACTTCACAGTTGCTAACTTCCTACACGGTTATTTAAAGAAAGCAGATACCCTTCAAAATGTTGTAATTCCAGAGGATAAATCCATCGACGTAATATAGATTCACATGCTGCTCTCACTGACAAAAGACCGCTGAGCTTCAGAGATAAAGCTTTCAGGGTATATGGATATTAAAAATGCAGTACTTCGGAATCTCCAAGGGTGGGTAGGGCATAAACAGCCAACCTGTTCCTGACTCTATTTCTCTTCATCTTGAAGAGCATTTATACTATGGATGAACCTATGTGGTGAGCATGAGCTGGAGGGCGAATTGTTAAAGTGCTACTGCCACCAAAATCGATATTTCACATGTGGATAGAGCTCGGTGAGAAAATACGATTGGCAAAAAACATTTTTCAACTGAGA